>JAXQQM020086370.1:0-293060 GCA_034641835.2 Pinus albicaulis | reverse complement strand
AAAAAGATACATAAGCGACCTAGCTGTCGATAGACGGTGGCATCCACTACCTCCATTTGAAGTAGCATCCTCCTTCCTCCGACCTCCGGGGAAGAGGAGTGTCGATGAGCTTGCGACCATGCATGTTGATCCTCTCCGGAATCTCTAGAGCCATACTTGCTATAAGAAACAAACAATCCTCAACTGGGTGCCAAATCTCCAATCCCAAGAAATAATAGAAGGAGGCAAGTCCTTCATCTCAAACTCTCGTGCAAGATCCTCCTTGCATGAAAGTGTCAATAGCTCATCACCGTCGAAAATCGGATCATCACATACGGCAATGATCAGCAACTTACCCTCCACCACAATTTGGTATAGGTTCGGATCTGCCTCACTCTTGGAGAATCCAAGTCCGGTGAAATAACTATCTATCCGTGTGTACAAAGCACGAGGTGCTTGTTTCAACCCATACAATGCTCTCTTGAGCCTGCACACATGCGCCTCGCTGCTGAAGATCTCGAAACCTTCGGGCTCCTTTATGTACACCTCCTCCTCAATGAATCCGTTGAGGAACGTAGTCTTCACATCCATCTGATGAATGTGCCACCCCATCTGCGCTGAGAGAGAAAGAATCATCCGTATGGAAGAATACCTTGCGACGGTGCAAAGTCTCCTCATAGTCGATCCCGTCTATCTGTGAGAAGCCTCGGGAAACAAATCTTGCCTTGTACTTTTCCACACTCCCGTCAGCCGCCTGCTTCATTTTGTAGATCCATCTCGAACCTACCACTGATTTCCCCTTCGGTCTTGGGACAATCTCCCATGCATTGTTTCTGACGATCGAATCATACTCTTCGATCATGGCGTCTACCCATGCGGGCTCCTCCACAGCTTCCTCGAAAGAGGATGGCTCTGTCACGACACATTGACTCATAAAAGCCATGTATCCAGTGTACCGATCCGGTGACTGTCTCTGTCTGCATTGTGCTGTAGGTGGTCCTACAACCTTCTCTGCATCTTGAGCCAGTCGCTCAGCTTCTGTAGTGCGCTTGCGCCCTCTGATGGTTGGCGCTACATGAGTGGTTTCTTCCACTCCATGAACCTCCTCTTGTGGCTGATCCACATCCTGAGACTCATCCTTAGGAGCTAACAACTCCTCATCTGCATGCAAGTGTGGCTCCCTCTCAAGCGAACACTGCATGGCTTTCTCCTCCTGAAATTTGATATCCCGTCGCACAACAGTCTTGCGACTGTCTGGCACATACACCCGATAGTTGTGGGGCATATCAGTGTACCCCACAAATATTCCAACCTCTGCGGTTGGATCTAGCTTCTTTCTAGCATCCATCGTCACATGCATGTAGACAGGAGAACCAAAAATCCGCAAATGGGAAATGTCAGGCCTCTTGCCAGAATAAGCCTCCTCCGGTGTACTCATGCCAAGTATCTTGTGAGGACAATGGTTCTGCACATATACTGCAGTATTGCATGCCTCAGCCCACAAATGAAGGGGTGGGCCCTGATCATGCAACATCGCCCGTGCAGCACCCACAATAGTTCTGTTCTTCCGCTCAACCACCCCGTTCTGCTGTGGGTTATGGGGTGCGATGAGCTCTCTCCGAATCCCTTCTACGCTACAAAAGTCCTTGAATTCAACCGAGATGAATTCACCACCATTGTCGCTCCTAAGAGCCTTCACCTTCTTCCCCGATTCCTTCTCGACCAGTACTTTGAACTCACAGAACTTAGAGTATGTCTCGCTCTTCTTCTGCATGAAGAAGATCCAGCACTTTCAAGAGAAATCATCAACAAAGATCACGTAGTACTTGTGCTTTGTTGTCGAAGCTACTGAGAAAGGACCACACACGTCTGTGTGAACTCTCTCAAGGATCGTCGTGGCGCGACTATCCTTCTCGTGAAAGGTGGCTTTCACAAACTTCCCTAAAGTACACCCCTTGCACTGATCTGACTGCACAAGGGTGCCCTTAGGAAGCCCAGTAGAAATCTACTGCAGGATCTTCAAAGCTCCATGGTGAAGGTGGCCCAATCTCCGGTGCCACAGTTCGCCCTCATCATCCCGGCTCACCACTTCTCCCGCTTTTCATGCCATTGTTGCGCAGCCATCTACTTGCAACTGATAAAGGTTCTTGACTCGAACCCCTATCTTTCGGGTCTCTCCAGTAGTCTTACTGCGCAGGAAAGCCTTTCCTTCGCTGAAGACCACATCATACCCCTTGTCTTCCAACATCGCCACAGAGATCAAGTTTTTCTTCAATCCAGGCACATGCATCACTTCCTTCAATACGAAGGGTTTACCAGACTCCCTCTGAAATGATATGGTACCGATACCGGTCGCACTGTATCTACCATCATCGCCCATCTCGATGTGCACGCCCAGATCTTTGTCCTCCAGATCTGAAAACAAATCTCGATCTCCCGTCATGTGGAATGACGCACCACTATCCAAGAACCACACTGATCCCATCACACTTGATACCAAGCATGCGATCAGCGAAAATTCAAGCTCGAACTGCGAGGCCAAAGCCTCTCCATCTGCAGATATTCCCGCTTGCTTGTTTTTCTTCTTCTGCGGACAATTTGTGGCATAATGTCCGTGTTGGTGACAGTGAAAACACTTCACCTTAGACATGTCTTGCTTCTTGCCCTTAGCACTGGAATGAGAATTTTTCTTGCTCTTCCCCTTCTTTGCTTTGGTAGCCAAAGCACAGTTTTCTTCATCAGCTCCCTTTGATGAAGATCCATCTCTTGTATTTCGCCGGATCTCCTCTTGCACGAGATCAGACCACAGTCTCTCCCATCCCGGCAATTTCTCCCGACCATTGACACTATCCTGATAGGCATGCCAACTCTTTGGAAGACCAAGGAGAGCCAAGCTCACCAAGTCCTCATCCTCCACCGTCACCCCCACACTTCCCAGCTCATCCCTGCATTGGGTGAACCTCGTGAGGTACTTCGGCATACTTTCTCCCTTCTCACACTTGATGTTCCTGAGTTTATCCTTGAGCGCCAGCTTCCTCTGGTCGCTCTTGCTTTGGTATAGATCCGTCAAGGCTTTCCACATCAAATATGGAGAAGCCTTCCCATGTAGGCTGGACACAATGTGATCCTTTACGCCCTCCAACAAGATCCTTCGACATTTTGCTTGTTTCTTTTGCCATGCTTCCACAACAGCAGCATCAGTAGAAGTAGGCTTTTGAATCTATTTCTCCATGAATTCCAATAGCCCATTATCATCTAATACAGCCTCCATGCATTCTTTCCATGCAACATAATTCGAACTGCCTTCCAAGGCATATTCTAGTCGCAATCCGTTGAAAGACATTTTCGCCGCGGCACCAAGAACACAAATCTGCAAATTCGAATTTCACCACCAGCTGATAACTCAATCGCTTCCGATCTACACTTGAGAAAAAATTATTTCCAAAACAAAGATTTACTGCATGGGCATTTACTATACCTTTCACTTTCCGAAGAAAGATGAATCCGGAGGCTACCTGGCCCATATGCAGGCTCTATTCGAGGAAATAAGTTTGCAATCACCGTAATATATCTTTGACGATTAATATCACTCTGATACCATGTATAAATTTGCTGAATAATGAAGATTCAAGCACTGAGATTATCCCGATCATACACAAATTCGATTTGCTGCATAACACATAATCTCTTCTACAAATTAATCATCACATGCGGAAAATAAAACAAGCGACAGAACATCAATTCACACACATAGAACGCAGCATGTATGGGGAAATCTTATAGCTGAAAACCCCCAGCTATATGTATCATATAATGGATGAGAAACACGTAACTTTACACAATACAATACTCCTCACAAGTACTCAGTACTGTCTCCAAAAGCTACACACAAACTAGCTTAGTTTTGAACAGGTTACGGGTCCAAAACTTTTTTACAAGTCTGCCTGCCTCTACTGTGCAATCCAAAGTGTGAATGTAGCTGAACCAAGTTCAAATTCACCTTGATTGAACAGCGCAATCATCACTGGCACTCTCATCCCACTGATTGTGCAAATCTCATGCACAACTAATATACAACTGCTGTCGATCTCACCCTTTCATCTACCTCTTTCACTGATCTCCACTGAACTGTCCATGCACTGAGTTAACTGATGTGTTCTTTAGTTGAATAATGAGTTAATATTAGTGAATTAAATAATATTTAATTCACCCAACTCATCTCTAGTGTAATCGCCAGTTAAACTGATCACAACTAGTTCAACTAGTCTCAACCCCATCAACTCCTCAATCAACTCCACCGAACTCCGCCACTTGAGCTCTAACTGAAGTCAACCATGCATTAGCTCACCAAACCCATGGGAATAGCATAAATCCTCATTTCAGCTGCATGCCCCACCTCCGGGGGTCAAACTGAAGTGCTCCAAGAGAGTAAATTGAAGTTTAGAGTCCAAATATTATTAAGGGTAAATAATATTCGACTGTTCTATTTTTAGACAGGCAGTCTAAAAATAGACTTCGACCTATATGTCTAAAAATAGAGGTCCATCTATTTTTACCAACATGACCAATCCTCCAAGAATAGCATACTGCAACTCCCAGTACATGATCCATATGTCTAAAAATAGACATAGTCTAAAAATAGACTTTGCACCAAAAATAGCCTGCGGGCCCACCTAGTGAAGGCGACTTCATTTCACTAGGCTCCATCATCTTGCTGCATTTTCAACATTTTCGACCATTCTGAGTGAATGAAGAGTCATTTTTGACTAATTGGAGCATTCTGAAGCCATTGGTGCAAATAAAACAACCATTAGAGCACTATAACTACATTTAATAGCAAAATTTTGAGCATAATGAGAGAGGGAAAAGCCATTGGGATCTGGACTAGCAGATGTAGCCTAGGAGGGGTGTACTGCTTCATCATGCCTACTCTCTCTTTATGATTTAACTTTGTTGTTTTAACTGATTTTAGGCTAGTTATGTAAGATTGATTTGGTTTGGTTTTGATTTGTTTAGTGTAATTAATGATTTATATGGATAGGTGTCTGTCTATTTTTCCATTGGGATATGGATTCAATGTATCAAGAAAAAAATATAGAATCAAGTTCTAAAGGAAGTGTTCACAGGGCAAGGTAGCCGAGCAAAATCAAATCTTTAAAGGATAAATGGTGAAGTGATTTTCAATTGGGATCAAGGAGCAGTTAAGGATTCCTTAAACCGGATAATGAGTGAAGGTGAAAGAGGTCAATCGAGATGGGAGATAAATTAAGGATTCTCAGATCCAGGTATCAAAGGAAAACATTAAAATGAATAACAGTTCAGAACATAGTGTACTTAAAAAAATTCTACAATAATATTCCTGTTATAACATTTAAATTTGGAAAAACATGCAAGTTTATGGAATACTTAAGAAAATAACAATGAACAATTGAAATATACTTCACTGAAGTAGCTCAACACATGAATCATGTAATGCAATGCCTTTATTACTTGTCCTGTTTGTTGACTTGAAAATCGTACAATAAACCCTCAGGCGTTTAAATCAATTACAACTATAGAAATGTTCAGGAATCCACACTCAATACTTCGAATTACTGAAGTATTTATACAAAACTTAATACAAAATATTCTAAAACTGATTTAGGATTTATTCAAGGGAAATAAAATATCTTCATGCAAGAAGATAGAGACACCTATGTAACTAAATGCAATTTGTCCCTGTTTATTGGATTTGTTGTTTGCTTCTTTGATATTTTGTTGTCTTATCTCTCTCGCTATTGCTTTCACAATGGCTTCCTTTTACTTTGTCTTTCATCTTTAAACTTTTTATTTTATCTTTAAACTGTGAATTCTTCTTTTATCTTACTGCTTTATCTACCTAATATGTTTTCACATTTCACCTTGTCCCTTTTACCTGCTTTACTTTTACCTGTCACAATAAATCATATAATTTTTCCCAAGACTCTTCATATGGAAGTTTGATTTTTACCATTCTCCTGTAAATCTCATTTGCTTCAGTATACTTGGAAAATGTAGGCTTGTTTACAAAAAGATGATTTACCTCATGCTGGAGATAAAAGAGATTTTCAAAAACCTGACAGAATACTTTGTCTGTAGGAATTCCTTTCATAGAGGAATTTTTGGAATGTTCTTTAGCCACTTCTCTGATCTTTTTGTCATAATATTCATGCATCATTAGTCTGTCATTGATCACTGATGGATTAGGCTGACCTTTCTGCCTCAAAACATCAAATTTGTTCATGAATCTATTTACTGCTAGCTCCATAATTTAACACTTATCTTCAAGTTGTGTCATTAGGTTTATCTTGGAAATTACTTTTTTTACCTCTAATATTGTTTATGTTCTGTCACTTAACCCAATTTCTTCTAACTCATGCTTGTTCTTAGAATTGAGAAACTTAATTATCTCAGTGGCCTCTTCTAGTTTCTTCCCAAGTTCCTCTTTGACTTTCTAAATAGCTTCACTTGCTTCTTTTATCAAAAATTTCTATTCAAATATAACTTGGATAGAAGGCCAAATATCATTAACATAGTAAATGATATTGGCACACAGTTGTTGCTTTGCTTGGGATAGTGGCTCTTTCAACGTTAATTCTTTTTCTAACTTTTGGACTTTGTCATTCAACTTGTTGGATTTCTATGTTTCAGATTTATACATGATTTGAGCCAATTTCTTTTCATCTTCAATACTTTTTTCTTGTTCTTTAAGTCTATTAAGCTCAATTTTTTAGGTTGACATGTCTTACATTTCTTTGATCAATTTACCTGCCTCATCATTGGGATAGGCTGCTGCTGATTTTGTTGTTGATGTAGTAGTTGGTACTGTTGTAGTAGTTGGGACTGTTGTAGTCACTAAAGCTTAGGTTGAGGCTATAGGAATGGCAGTAACAAGAACTTCTTCCATGCTAGCCTTGCTTTCCTACACCAATTTATCCATTTCATTCTCCATCTCTTTCAGTTGAGCTGTCAACTGAATGATGAGATTCATCATTTCATCTTTCTGACTTTCATTATCCAAAACTTACTTAGTTTGTGGATGTTCTATGGGAGGTAATTTCAGTTGTTTCTTCAATGCAGCTATGTCTGCATTCTTCTTCTTGATAAACTCTTCAACTGCTTTGATGTTCTTTGGATCATATACAACCTCCATGACCAATTCTTCAAGTGATTTTATTATATTATCCTTGGCTTGTGAAGAAGCCTTCTCTAGTTTTAACTGTGCTCTGATATTTTCTAGAGATTTTTGTAGTTTTTGGACACCCGTAGCTTTGTTGGTCATAGTGGAGTATATCATTTCTCCTGCTTGCTTATGGAACTCAATCTGATCTATGGAATGCACATATTTAGCCATAACTTCAAAGGTTGTTTTCTTGTAGTCTCCTGATGATTTTGGAGCCTGCACTGTTGGCTGCAAAAAAGGTCATTTGCATCTTCCTATTTTTGTAATCAAAGGCTAAAAGTAACTTGTTTTGGTCACTAGGAGTTTGTTTCCAATATCGGGCATAAGTCACATCTTTCAATGCCTCATTCTTCAATTTGATTTCTTTTTACTTCTCCATTATGTCTTTCTCTTTGTCCACTAGTTTGCTTGATGAAGAAACCTCTGCACTATGTTTCTTCGAATGATCTGAGCATTAGAGGTTGATGGCTAATGTGTTTCCTCTAAAACTATGGGAGGTGCATTATCTCTGACAATTATATCTATATCAATATTTTCAATTTTTTCAACTATTTCTTCTTACTCAATTACTGGATTCAGTTTGGCCTTCTTCTTATACATTAACTTTAATTTGGTGTTAGAAGTGGTTTCAGCAGAATAATAACCTTCTTCTCTTGGCCTTTTTGAGTTCCTGTCTTGTGGGGCTGGAGTATGCAGGATGGAACTATTATCAGCCTACTTCTCCACCTCTTGCAAAGTATTATCCAACCACTCTAACTGGTTGGAATAATTTTCAACATATGGTTTTGACTCAAGAAAAAAAGGAGTCAATTTGAATTTTATTCTTAGTTTATTGATGACTCCCAAAGGATCATACTGCCATTTGAAACTATTACTAAACTTGAAATCTTGTAAACACTTATCTTCTTGTTGACCAGCATTCCTACTATTGCAAATGAAAGGACCAAGCTAGGTCTTAATCCTAAACTGAGTTTTTCTTCTTTGCTGACAGGAAATTAACTTCATCCAAGTTTAGGATCTTCCTGATGTATTATAATGCAAATAACCTCATTGGGAGGTATCTGGGCAGCTTGTATGGAGTGAGTTGGCTTCCATACACCCTAATTTCAGTATGGTTCTGGTATAAATACCATTCTCCTGTCCTACTTATTTCTAACAATTTCAATACTTTCTTTATCTCTTCACTGACCCTAGGTTGAATGCTACTGCTTAGCATGTTGACAATTGGATAAAAAAAAGAAACAATGAAATCTTTGTAGCTGAATTCTATGGAATCCTTTTTTATCAAGGATGTCCAGAAGAATATAGATTGGGGGTTACCCTCTGTGTCTAGTTTTTGAAGGCTAACTGCAAACCTTTATGATTGGAAATATAGGAACAAATGAAGAAAAAAATAGGAGTATTTAAACACTCCTTCCTTTGGTAATTTAACCAATTTCTCATGGATTGCATCTGATAAATATCGGGTAAAGTTAAATGTTGAAGCTAGAGCTGTCCTGAGCAGAATATGGACAAAAAACCTAAGATAAAAGCTGTTAGGGTCCTATAATAATAAGATTCATAATTTTTAATTGACTTTGAATAGTCTTGTAATATATACATACTTTATTTCTGCAAAATTGTTTTCCCATATTAAAAATAAAAATACATAAAGAGGGTAAAATTCCTAAAAGAAAACTCAAAGGACTTGAAAGAAAAAAGATCAAAAAGAATAAAAAATGATATAAAAATAGATCATGAAAGTGATGCAAATTCAAATGCCACTAATTTTTACTTCACTTTGCAAAATAATATTGTGTGCAGCTTGTTTTTTTTTTACAGAAACGGTTATGAGATATATTAACTGCTGGGTCTAAATGCCAGATTTCGGGTTACAATGAGAGGGAGGAGGGCCCAGGAAGTATCTATAGCCAAGAGTGCTATGAGACTTGTGGACAGCTTCCAGCTCTTTTTTACTACAATTATGCACTCGATTTTTGTGATTTCCCCTAGTTTAAAAATACAAACAAATTGATTCAATAGAAAGCAGTAAAACATTTAAGCTGGCAGATTATGGAATTGGATCCCATGTTTCGTCCTCGTCTCGAATTATTGCTCCAGCAGAGATGAGGACAGCTTTATTTGCTTCAAGGTCTGCTTCTTTGTTGTTTTCTCTCAACACATGATAGTAGCTCAACTTTTTAAACAATTTCCCCAAAGTTCTGATTCTGGATATCAACCTTGCCAATCTAAGATCCCGGGGGGAGGATTTTGTCGCCATAATTTTGATTATCACTTGGGAATCCCCAAAAACATTAACCTCCTTGATTTCTAGATTCAAGAGCGATTTAAGGCCTTGTAGGAGGGCCAGTGCCTCTGCTTGAATGCTGGAGTTGATCCCCAAACCCCATGCAAATCTGTGGATCAAAACACCTTCAGCATTTTTTACAATACCTCCTGCTCCAGCCCTTCCTGGGTTGCCCTTTGAAGCCCCATCAAAGAAGAAAGAGTGCACCTGCTACTTGGAGATCCATTCTTGAAACTCAGCATTGTTCTTCCCCCTTATTTTCCAATCTTCAATAAGGGAAATGTTGCTGGCGACTTGAAGAAATTGCAGATTTAGGGAGGTACCCCAGACTGAATCTAATTGAGTAAGATTTGAGGCATCTTTTTGATTATCCAAGATTTCCTTTAATTGGAATTTTATCTTGGCCGCCACCACCTTGACATCATGCTTAGTATTTCTAAAGATTCTGCTGTTTCGCTCAAGCCAGATCTGCCAGCAGCAGATTTTGGGGAGGGCAGACCATGCCTTTTTTATCACTTTGTTTCTGGGTGGAGGACCGGGGTAACTGTTCTGCCAATTTGCAAAAAGATTAGGAATGGAGGAGGGAAGAACAAAATTTGGGTTCCAGTAATCCATCAGCTCGCTCCAAACCTGCACAGTGAATTTACAATTCAAGATCAAGTGTGTGGCACATTCCACATTTTCTCTGCACAATGAGCACCTGGACGGACCATGGAAACCCCGTTTCTGCAGATTGTCATCTGTAAGAATTTTCTTGTGGCAAAGAAGCCAACAGAACATGTCGATTTTAGGCAGAGAGTGCAGACGCCAGATCGCAGTCCAAGGGGCAGGGTCTGGGGGGACGTGAGGCCTCAAGGTGAGCTTTGCGTAGCCTTGGGCTATCGTGTAACCTGCAGCCAGCAAACCCCAGCCACGTGAATCTCTTCTGCGCAGATGAATGGGGGCAATACCGTTCAGCATGGAGCGAAGACAATTGCAATAATATTGTGTGCAGCTTGTTAAAACTTCCACAATACATGAAATTCAAACTTCTTAATCTTGACTTTTCATACTTTAAATTTCATGTTGATAGATAGAGAATAAAGATCTAGCCAAACTGTTTAATCTTGGCAAATCAATATTTAGGTAGAGAATAATAAGGAGCTCAATTGTTCAATTTGAGCCCTTGGAAGAAATAAGGATAGAATTAGTTAGCTTGTTGTTTAAAAGAAAAAATGAATAAGGGCCTGTAAGCTTAAATGCACCCACAGAAATGAAGAAAAAATGCTAGGGTAGTTGATGGGTAAGGAGAAGCGGTTTTCACAAGGCATGGAAGCATAAAATTGGTCATTTCATTTATTAACTTCCTTCAAAAATCATTCCCTTGTAAAAATACCCCCTCCCCTTCATTTTAACCCTTTCCCCTTTAATTCATTGTTTTCCCTACAAAACCCCTCTTCCTAAGTTTAAAACACATTTTATCTTTGGAAAGGTAAAAATCCTTTATTAACTTCCATTTTCATTAAAAAATACATTAAAAACCCAAAAATACCGTTATCCTAAGTATTTCTTTAAAAAAGGTGATATGTCGAGTCCCACAGTAAAAAAATGCCTTCTCGATAAAAGTTTTACGTTAAACTTAGTGTATTCAACCCTCTCACATTATATATATTACTAAAATTTAACTTTATTGTATTTAACTCCCACATTAGACCTTTATCCCATATTTAATTAATTCCTTTATATATATTATTCCACACCCATTATTTTTTCTATAGCCTATGGTTTTATTTTCCCACATGTAATATATTTCGGGCCCACTTATTATTACCCCCGCCTATTATAAAGCCCCACTTACCCAAACCCCATTGGTTAATATATTAAACTCCGCTTATTACAAAGTCCCAACCCCATGCAATTAAAACCATAGTTTATATGCATCTTAACCTATCACATCATAATATCTCGGGCCCCATGCCCATTCAATCCCGACAAATCCATTGCATCCTCCCAATCGTCGAATCTCAACCAATTAGATCTAACAGCCAGCAAGCCTTGTCACACATCTGATAGCACGATTGTTAACATATCCCAGACCTTGCGATATTTGTGGTTTTCGGAGCTTCGCTCCTGGCTACGTATCAAATTTCCATTTGATTGCATCGCCATAAATAATACTGCCAGTCACCTTTGGCTCTTGCGAAAACCACTGAGCAATTTCTCCTACCCGTTGCACAAACCACCCTGTCAATTCAAATTAACCATGCATTCAATGCAAACATTTTTTATTAAAATGCATATAGCCTCCCTTTGCACCCTTTTTACCATTTATGTTACACCTTCACGCAGAAAGAGAATTGCCGACCGATTTTCAAGCAAAGATCACGCTACCAATCTCATTTTAAGCCCAGTTCAACCAGAATTCAACCATTTGCTGCCAAAAGACACTGCAGAAGTCATCCAAAACACTATTAAAGACCTATAAAGCCTCAGAAAAGCTTTCTGCAACCCCAGAACCCTTCTGCAAATCAAATTTCCATCTTTCTCCAGGTATTCCTCAAAGTACTAAGACCTATGCTTACAGAAAAAGAGTAATAACTAATTGAATTAGCATAAGAGCCTTAGCAAACCAAAGGGAACCTTTGTAGTTTCCCAAATCCATTTTTCTACAGACCCTGTGCATCTTGTCATAGATTCTAAGGCCTGAGACTTTTTTAATAACAAAGATTGAATAATTTAAGATGTTTAAAACTCTGTAGACCTGAAAAATCCCTATAGCTTCCCTAATCCTTTTTTCTGCAAACCCTGGACCTATTTTGACAGAATTTTGAGTACTAAGATTGGTTTTTAACACAAAGAGTACAGTTTGATCAATTGAACAAGTTTATACCTTTGAAAACCATAGATAAGCCCCTGTTTTACCCTAAATCAGTCTACAAACTATTATAATCTTTCAAAGGTGTTCCTAAAGGCCTAAATCAGTTTTTCTTAAGTCAAAGAATAATAAATTGAAGAAATTTAACAAACAATGGCTTCCAAAAGCATTATATTTGTCAATCCTCTACAACCCTGATTTTAGATGTAGAACACACTCCCCTTGCTGATAAAGATTTTAAGATTAATGGCACAGTCACAGAATTTAACCTTCTTGAGCTCCACTGCTGGAGCCACGAAAAATCAACAGACCAAGCAGGTGAGGTTTTCATTTTGGAATCTAATTTGCCAAAATACGTATTCCCACAAACTGTCCAGTGCCCAGAAGTAATCAAACTTTGTCAATCTTGGTATTTCCCTAGCCAGGGAGCCATAATAAGAAATTATGATTACTATTACTGCTGAGTCAATCAATCAAATCCTCCAGATCCAATCCAGGCCAGATGAAACCCCTTTGTCCATTGAGGCTCTTACACAGTTGTATTTGAATCTGGACTTCCCCAAGAGGTTCCAAATATTCCAAACTTGCATGCCTTCATCTGTAGAAATTCCCAAAATAAATCCTCCATACCCATCTGCAAAATTTTCGGAAAGAACCGGACATATCATTAGCATGTTGTCTTTTATTCTTGGATATTTCACAGATGAGCATGTTGATGTTGCAGTACTAGGTTTTTTGTCTACTTTCACACCTGTTCAGCCTCCTGCTACCATTTTCAATTTTTCCCAATACCTAGCTGATAATATTCATGAACAGTTGGTCAAAATGCCTAAAGAAGGTGTTTTTAAGTATTCATCAGTCCTATTCCACATGTTTTGTATTTTCAATCAAAAAAAAATTCCATCAACCTTCAAAAGCTTGATGTTGAAGGAAACCCACATTCAGTCATATTTTGGACTCCTTTAATAAGAAAATACTCCACACTGTCCACCTTTATAGAGTTTATTCATTCCTTCATTCATCCTATGGTCAATATGCTGAATAGCAGCATGCAGCCTAGAATCAGTGAGGAGGTTAAAAAGGTCATGCAGTTGTCAGAGCATAATAGAACAGGAGATTGGTACTTATACCAAAACCATACAGAGATAAGGGTATATGGATCAAATATTATTCCATATAAACTGCCCAAATAGCTCCCAATGAGGTTATTTTCCCTTGATTATATAAGACAGATTCTTAATTTTGATTCAATCAATTTATTAGCAGCTAAGAAGAAGACACAGTTCAAAATAAAAAATCAGGTTGGTCCTTTCATTTGTAACAGCAGAGATGCAGGTCTAGAGGCTGAAAAGTATTTGCGGGAGTTTAAATTTAGTAAGAGTTTTCTATGGTATTATGATCCTCTAGGAGTAATAAGTAAACTGAAAGTTAAATGCAAACTAACTCTTTATGTACATGAGAAGAAACAAATATTCAGAAATTCTCCAATCAGTCTGAATGGTTGGAGAACACCTTGATTGCGGCAGAGAAGCAAGGTAATACTAGTCAAACTTTGCAGACTCCAGCCCAAGAAGATAAAAGCTCAAAGAGAATCAGAGAGGAAGGATCATATACTGGAGAGACTACAAATGAAACCAAATTTAAATTGATGTACATGAAGAAGCCTAAACTAAAACCTGTCAATGAAGGGGTAGAAGCAATAGAAATGATTGACATAGATGCATTAGCAAAAGACAATGCACCTTCTACAGTAATTGAAGAAATACATCAGCCTTCAACTTCTCACACTCAGCTTATTCAGAAGCAGCACAGTGTTGAAATTTCATCATCCAACAAACCAGAAGAGAAGGAGATGGAAATAATGCAGAAATAAAGAGAGATAAAGATGAGAAATGAAGCTCTGAAGATTGATACATACAACCAGTATTGGAAATAGTCACCAAGTGAACAAAGAAGATTGATTTTTGCTTTTGACTATAAAACCAAGAAGACGTAGATGACCTTCCTACAGCCTAAAGTAAAGCATCCTAAAACAACTGCAGATTACAAAAAGTCCTCATATGAAATTCAAGCAAATGATCTTCATCCTATTGATCAAATAGAATTTCACAAACAAGCTGGTGAAATGCTTTATTCAACAATGAATAATAAAGAAATGAGTGTATAAAAGCTCCAAAACACTCTTGAAAACATCAAAGAATGGCTCGAGTTGGAAAAGGAATCCTCTCAAGCTAAGGATAATAGAATCAAATCATTGGAGGATTTTATTATTCAAGTAGGATATGATCCTAGTAATGTCAAAGTTGCAGATAAATATATTAAGAAGAAGAATGCAGACATTGTTGCATTAAAGAAGCAACTTAAGCTACCTCCTACTAAACATCCTCAAGCAAAGGAAGTGTTACAGGATGCAGATTAGAAATATGAGATGATGAATCTCATACTTCAGTTGACTGCCCAGATCAAGGAAATGGAGAATGAAATGGACAAGTTGGTCTAGGAGAAAAAGGATAGAGGAGAAGAGGTTCTGGTAACTGTAATTCCTATAGTCACAACATTTGTGCCTTCTACACTAGAAAAATCATTGGCCCCTACACTCCCAATGGCTACAGCATTACCTATCACCTCATCAACAACTTTAGCAACATAATCTTCAACAACAATAGCATAGCCTACAGATGAATCAAGTAAACTAGTAAAAGTTATGCAAGACATGTCTATTCATACAAATGAAAAATTAATAGACTTAAAGAACAGCTTAAAATTCTGGAAGATGAAAATAAACTTGCTAAGATAATGCACAAGAATGAAGAACAGAAGGAAAACAGGTTGAATGAGAAATTGAAGAAGTTAGAGAAAGATCTAACACTAAAAGAACCCATGGTACAAGCCAAGTAGCAATTATGGGCCAATATCATTAAAGTTGTCAATGATATTTGGCCATCCATATAGGTTATCTACGAACCGAAAGACTTAGTCAAAACAGCAAGAGAAGTTATCTAGAAGATCAAAGAACAACTTGGTAAAAAACCTGAAGAGGCTAATGAAATCATCAAATTCCTTAATTCCAAGAATAGGAAAGAACTTGAATAAATTGGAATCAGTGATAGAACATAAACCATCCTAGAAGTTAGGAAGGTTATTTCTAAAAATAATTTGATGATACATCTGGAAGAAAAATTCCAAAACATGGAGGTTGCCATCACAAGGTTCATGATGAAGTTTGACACTCTCAAACAAAAAGGCCTTCCAAATCCATTAATTATTCATGACAAACTAATGAAGCATGATGATTATGATAAGAAGATGAGAGAAGTGGCTAAGGAACAAGCTAATAATTCAACCATGCAGGGAATTCCAACAGGGAAGGTACTTTACAAGAATTTTGAGAATTTGTTTTACCTGCAACATGAGGTGAAACACCTATTTGTCAACCAGCCTACATTCTCAAAATACACAGAGGCTGATGAAACATTCAGGAGTATGGTGAAAATTAAGTTACCAGAGGTAGAACTTTGGGAAAAATCGATTGATTTACTATGAAGATGAAAATAGTCAAACAAGGCAGTCAAATGAGGAAAATATCAGTCAGGAAAAGATAAAACAGAGCATGTTGTTTTACAGTGACAGTTTTCAGTAAAGAAAAGCAGTCAAAAGATTAAAGAGTATCAGAGAAAAAAGTATCAGTTTACAGTCAGAGTTAAATTCAAGACATAAATTACAAAGCATAGATGAAAGTTGCCAGCGTATAGGACACTCCACTGCCTAACAAGCAACCTTCATTGAGCAACAAACGAAGACAAATCAGCAACAAAATATCAACAATTGAATAGAAAATCAATAAAATCAAGGACAGCTTGCATTAGTTAGATACTTGTCTCTATCTTCTTGCATGAAGATATTTCTTTTTCCTTGAATAATTCCTAAGTTGTTTTAGGATAATTTGTAAGAGTTTTTGTATAAATACTTCACATTTTGGAGTATTGAGTGTGGATGAATTACTGAACATTTCTATAGTTATATTATTCTGGAACTTGAGGGTGATTGTACCAATTTCAAGTCAGCAGACTGGATTAAAGCAATAAAGATATTATATTACAGGATTCATGTGTTGGGCCATTACAGTGAAGTAATTTCTACTTTTTCAATTGTTTCCTTCTGAAGTTTTCACATGCTCATATGTTTGCTTAATCTAAATGATATAACTGGAATTTTATTACAAAATATGTTTAATTACCCTCTATCTTGAACTATTTATCATTTATATGTTTTTCTTATGATATCCAAATAAAGGAATTCTTAATTTCTCCCTTATTTCGATTGACCTCTGTCTTTTCACTCATTATCCAGATTTGAGAACCCTTAATTGCTCCCTTACCTCAATTGAAACCATTTTTACCATCAGCCTAAGGATCTGAAGTGACCAAACTATCTTGCCCTGTGAATACTTCCCTTTAGAACCTTGATCCTGCTTCTGCTGCTTGACACTTTGACTCCATTATCCCAATGTAATAAAAACCTACATCTATCCATCTGAGTAAGTGATTTCACCTCCAAACCAAATCCAAAATCAAATCCCAAGTAGCCCTACATAACTAGCCTAAAATCAAATACAATCAACAAAGATAAATCATATAGAGAGAGCCCTCTATGATCATTAGGAAGGCTAGATCCTAAGGCTTAAAAGCAGGTTTTTGGTTACCTCTAATATTCTTTAAACCAAAAAATAATAACAACCCTTGAGAATTATTGGAGTGATAACATATTGGCGACCATACTGGGGAACTAGCCAATCCTCAGTGTTAAAAGTAATCTTAAAGGAAATAATTTTATTTATCTTTTCACCTTAAGATTGTTTTAAAGGGTTGTTAGTAAAATTTTCATTAAAAACTGAAATTCTTGCTTCCAGAAGGGTCTACTATACTAGGTCTAATCCAGATCCAGAACCTGTTGTCATAGTAGATAATCCTGATAGAATTATAAAGAAAAACAAAAAAGTATAAAGTTTAGGTAATAAAAAATCATTGATCAAAGAAAATTCTCTTCCAAATAAATTATCAAGTTTACAAGACATTAAATTTGATTTAGCTTTTGAGAAATCTTTGTTTAAAACTAAATTAGAAAGTGGCATATATAATAGTGTAATAGATATTGATTTCATTTCATTTATTGAAAGTAAGAAGGAAATTGTTTCACTAGATTCAAATGAAAAGGCCCTAGAATTTTATGATAAACTTGATGCTATAACTGCAATTTTGATTAAGGAAATTGATGAAGCTTATGTTCAACATTCATTTGAATTGACTGCTTTATCTATCTATACCCCTAAGCCTTCTACCAGTCATTTAGAATCTGTAGGTTCATCCTTGTTTACTACCACCTCA
The DNA here is from genome assembly GCA_034641835.2 of Pinus albicaulis. Lineage (NCBI taxonomy): Eukaryota > Viridiplantae > Streptophyta > Pinopsida > Pinales > Pinaceae > Pinus > Pinus albicaulis. The sequence continues at coordinate 275,355 of JAXQQM020086370.1, read as the reverse complement.
TCTATAATTTCCACCGTACTTAATTCCACAAAATCCTTCATTCCTAAGCTTCCACTTCAACCTAGAGTTTATTTCCAACCCGAAATACTGCAAGTTCATCCTCTAGCGATGTTGCTACATTTTCAAGCACTTCAACCACATTTCCAAGCACCTCTTCTAGTATCCCAACTACATCTTCAAGTGTTCCAAATAAATCTGCAAGTACTTCAAGATCATCACCAAGTACTTCAAATTTACCTCCTAGTTCAGCGAGTATCTTAGTTATGGCTACTAGATATGCCCCATTGGTCCTACAAGCCCCTCTACATGCCATGCCCCAAGACTACCAAAGAAAAATATTTCAATTTGATGGAACTAATCATTACACTGCCCAGCAACATGTTAACAAAATGACAGACTACTTTGAACTGCATGAAATATATGAAGCCGATATTCAAATGAGACTTTTTGCTCAAACTTTAGCTGGTGATGTAAAGAAGTGGTTTAAAGGTTTTCTTGCTAGTAGTATTACTGATTTAGCTGCTTTCTATAGCATGTTTCTTAATATATGGGAGAAAAATAAGAATCCATTACAAATTTTGTCTGAATTTGAAAACATAAAAAGAGCACCTAATGAAACAGTTCAGGACTATTGTACAAGATATAACAGTATTTACAATGCAATCCCTGCCAATCTTAAACCTCCTCCAGACTCTGCCCTGATCAAATTCCCTTATGGATTTGATACGGATATGGCTTACCAACTAATAGAGAGAAACCCAGAAACCTTAGAGCAGATGCAAAGTAATTTTGTAAGTGTAGAGGCAAAATTTTTAGCCAAGAAAGCTAGATTGAGAAATGAAAGAAGAGTGACAATAAAAGAGGAAACATCAACCTCAGATCTGAAAATAGATAACTTAGCAAAAAATTTAGAAAGAATGATGGATAGGTTAGATAATATGGAAAGGAAGCCACAGTGAGATAATCAACAACAAGGTCCTCAAATAAGAAATCCCAATTTTAGGAAAAACACCAACACTGGTAAATCTAGAGAATCAGCACCTGATCAAACAATAAGACCACCTTTCCAAGAGAACTATGCTGAAATTTCTCACCAAAACGAAGATGATGAAGACACTCAGATTAATCTAATGGGCATTAATGATGATAATATCATTTTTCTTACACAAGAAGAACGGGAATTATATGAACTACAATAGTTACGATTAGAATCTGGTGAGACTTTTGATTACAAGCAAGGTTATGAGTTTGAAATTAATGAAGTTCATAAGCAATATAAACTTAGGATCAAGAAAAATGTAGAAGCACCTACTAAGAAATTTTCCCAAACTCAAACAAAGAAAACAATAGAAGCTCCTACAACCAAAGTACTACAAATTCTTCCTAGGGAAACCCAGCAAAACTCTAGTTCAAATCAGAAAAATTCAAATCCTAATCAGAAAATTTCTAGTTCTAAGATTACACCCAGCCCTAAGATTGTTGACATTACAGATATTGATGTTCAAACATCAGATGATCCTCAAAAATATGCTGCTATTAAAACAATAACTTCTGTAAAAACAACGATTTCAAATCCAAAAACATCTACTGTTGATCCAAAATCAGCTAATCCTAAAACATTTGTTGCCAAAACAGTTGTTGTAACTTCCAAAACTGCCAAAGTTACCACTGCAACTCAAACTATCCTTGAAAAGAAGATAAAAGACAGCAAAATAGTGGAAACAAAAACAGAAAATGAAAAACCAACTACAGAAAAAGAAGATAAACATACCCAAACTACAGTTACAAAAGAAGAAATAATTCAGTTAGGAAAAACACACCATTCAACATCCAAACTGAAATTTCCAAACTGAAGATACCAATTCCTTTAACAGAGTTGGTAAAACATGACTTATACAAATCAGAGATCATTGATACATTAAACATGAATGAAGGAGACAACTCTGTAAATTTGAGTGATGGCCAACCAGAACTAATATTTGGTCCTGAGGTAAATGGAAAACACCAAGAGGGATGAGTTCCTCCTTTATACATTAGCTTGACTGCTCATGATTGGATTTTACATAATGCTATGCTAGACTCAGGAGCTTCACATAATTTAATTCCAAAATAAATAACGGAAACCTTGAATTTAGACATCACTAGGCCTTATAAATATCTTTTCTCATTTGATTCCAGTAAAGTGAAATTTTTAGGCTTAGTCAAATATTTATGTGTCACTTTAGTTCAATACCCTAGAAAAAGAATATTCATGGATATTGCAGTAGCTAATATCCCCCCCAAGTATGGAATGTTGTTATCTTGCTCATGGGAAGAAAAACTGTAGGGATCTCTACAACTAGACATGTCCTATGCCACTATTTTAGTATTTGGCCAACCCAAGAAACTTTACAGAGATACATTAATGAAGTATATGGTTAGTAGTGTAGAAAGACCTCGAAATTATCCCATTTATTCTACACCTACTGATATGGAATCTTTAATTTCATGTAATTTTGAAATTGGTATAGAAAACAATACATAATTAAAACAGAAAGAGAAATACCCAGACAGTGAAAACATATTTCATGAATCAATGTGGCATCTAGACTTTGATGGATCAGTGAAAAAATTAGGAGCAGGAGTAGGAGTTTGGATTCACAACATGGAAAACAATCATGCAGAAGGTCATGCCTTTAGATTAAATTTCAAATGTACAAACAACATGGATGAGTATGAAGCTCTGATTTTAGGATTGCATATTGTTATGAATTTAGGAGGCAAAAGAGTTTCTATCATGGGAGACTATGATTTAATTTTAAAACAGATTAGAGAAGAATATTCTGTGTATAATCCTAGATTAAGCCAATATAGAGAAACAATATTAGATCTGATGAAAGAATTTCTTGAATGTGACTTTACTGTAATTCCTAGAAAACAAAACATACAACCACACAGTTTAGCAACTTTTGTTAGTACCTGTAATCTGTCTTTTCAACCAAATTATCAATATACAGAAGAAGTAAAACACATGCCTACTATACCAGATAATCTAAAATATTGGCAGATATTTTCACAGGATGGACAAATTTATCATTTCATGAATGTCGAGGCAGAATTTCACAATTGTAACATAGACACAGATTGTACAGTAGATGATAAAATAGACAATGAGATAGATATAAATAACTTAGGTTTCACTAAACCTACTAAATTTACTCAAGTAGATATAGATAATTTAGAAAAGGTAGAGATTGAAGAATTAGCAGATGATAATTCTGACATTTTAAACCTTAAGAATAACTTTTTACCTAAGGGATTAGCCCCATTAGAAGATCTTTTTGATTCAAATGACGTTGCAAGACAACCAAATATGGAACCATTAAGATCAAATATAGAAGAATGCAATATAGGAACAGAACAAAGGCCTAAACTCATCAAACTTTCAAAATCCCTACCTCAAGAAGAAAAACTGAAATATATAGCTTTGCTTAAAGAATTTCGGGATGTATTTGCATGGAGTTATGAAGACTTAAAATCTTATGACACTAGCATAATACAACACAAAATACCTATAAAATAAAATCAAAATCCTTTCAAGCAGAAGCTTAGAAGAATCAATCCAATTTTAATGTCTTTAATTGAAAAAGAGTTTAAAAGAATGTATGAAACCTAGATAATTTCACTTATCAGATATTCTGATTGGGTTTCAAACCTAGTTCCCACTAGGAAAAAGACAGGGGAAATCAGACTTTGTGTTGATTTCTGGAATTTAAATAAAGTGTCCCAAAAAGATAACTACCCAATACCCAGGATGTAATGTTCGAAATCTGGAACTTGTTGCTCCATCGGGAATATCTTCAGATATTCCACTTTCCTTCTTCAGTGAGCTATCACAAGTCCATTTCAAAGATTGACTGTTGGGGAATTTACAGGATATGTCTCCTTCCAAAGAAGGGAGAGATCCTGAGGCTAGCTGGCCCTTCACAGACTCTGTCTATGGATATGCAATATTACACCTCAGGAATTTCTGCTACAGGGTCCTTGAGGACGCTGTATAAGGAAGTTGTTGCATAAATTAGGAAAACCACTACTGGGATGCCCTAGAACATCTCTAATAAAACTCCCCTACATAAAATGAGCTCAAAGAAATAACTGTAGATGGGTTATTCAGATCTCCCCAATCTAGGTCTCTAAAACAATGCTCAATGAGAGAGCTTACAGCAATACATGAACATAAACACTGAACTCTGAAAATCTGAATACACCATAAGAGGGAAATGTATGCAGCCAACATTATATGATTATATCACAAATAATATACAAGAAATATCATGAGGAATGAACCCCTTTTGCAATAGGAATCAACCTCTCATGAACAAACCCTGAAATACATGAGTTACTGCAACTACACAAAATGTCGGAGGACCATGCCTGCGCAGTCTATATGAAAATAGATACTGCTGAATATACATGAAATACAAATGTGGCTTAAGGAATACAAGAAATAGCCTAATGGAAAAGAGATGGGCTGAAATGCAAGATTTCTAGCCAATCTATGAAAGATTGCTAGAAATGTCGGAGTAATACAAAATGTGACAACAGAGTTGTCACTGCAACTGAACTGGAATATGATTGAGGCCATGGCAGATCTGAAATGTAAATTCCCTCCTATGATAATGTCTCTAAGCACAAAGGGCTGATCCCTTTGTCTCAAAAACACACTCTTGATGAGCTCTATGAAACCCTCTCTCACTGCCTCCATAAAATAACGCAGTTTCCTCCATGGACTGCGCAATGGGAGATGATGGAAGTGTGGCCTAATTCCATTGATCTGAAATGAAGCCCAGGAATCCTCCTTGCAGCTCCTCCAATGAGTGGATCACTCCTCCACTGAAGAAAACAAGTCAAGAGAGACTCCATGAGTTCCTCTCTTGTTGCACCCAACAACACAACGTCCTCTCTGCTGCAGAGCTAACGTTGTAGGTGATGAATGTAGTTGTGGCCAATGCTGGATTGAGGAAATGTAGCTCAATCCTCATCCTTCCTTGAGGAAGAGGTAGGGATTCCCGACCGAGGACACCCTAGTGCCCGAGGGCACCATCACCCTACTAAACAGCCCGGGGATGCAAGCCTTTGCAGACCCAAGTCTGAAACTCTAAAACATAATGCAAATGGGCTGCCATCTCCTTCTTATAAAGAAAGGAACCTTTTCTCCACCATGGTCCCACCAATTAGGGTTTCCACCCTCATGTGAATCTCTTCCCTCCAAAACTGAGCAGCTTCTCTAGGAAGCCTCTCCTCCTTAGGCAACGTTGTTGACTTTAGTCAAAGATGACTAAGTTAAGTGAGCTGGGTTCCATTCACACCCTTAGGTGTTTATTTCAGTTGCTTATTTGCCTCCTTTTCACATAAGGAGTGTTATTTCTTCATCTAAAAGGGGCTAAGGTGTCTCCTTCCCCATTTTATTAAACAAAAATAAAATGTGCAACTATAATGTTCCATTTTAGCTTGAGGCTAAAATTGGGAACATTACAATCCTCCCCTCCCGCATGTTGCTTTCCCTCAAGCAACTACATAGAGAGAACAAGATTTTCTCCTCCTTCTTCTCTTATGGCCTCCTCATCAATGGTCCCACCACTGCTCAACTATGCTGCAATAAATCTGTCCTCCAATGCTCTCTCCCAAGTATGCAAGTTGAAAATGATGCTCCTCATGGAAAGATAGAAGGTGTAGTGGAATCCTTCTTGCTGGAATGTAGCCTCGTTAAGGTAGGAGTGATGATATTCATGGGGAAATTTGTCTCCCAATGATGATCCTCTCATCCATGCAATCATCCAAATTAAATCTCACCCCTGATTTCTGCAATGTGTTGGGGCTAAATGGAGAGTTGTTTTGGTTTCCCATGATGGCCTTCTCTCCATTTGCTGCACATATGGGGCTGCCTTTATCTTTGGGCTGGAAAATTATGGCCTCCAAGAATGGCCCAAGCTACCCCATCAAGAAAAATCAGCCATGAAATGCCTCTGCAAATTCTCCAAGTGGTCCCTCCCACAAGAAGGTACAAGTAGCAATGTGGCAATCATGGTTTTCCCATGTTATCTCCTGATAAAACATGTATAATGGGGAGAATCATGCTCCCAATGGGTTGTACATACAATGCTCTCCAAATAATGCTCCTCAATAGATATACAAAATCAGAAATATATAAGGAGCAATATGCAATAGAAACAAGTTGTCAAATGAGAACCGGAGAGTGATTCCAAATCCCACTCATGGAACCTGTGCAGTGCCTCCTTGGCCTGCCTCAAAATCAAAAGTAATAAGTGCTGAACTAGAAACTTGTTTTCTGCCACAACATATCCTCATAAGATGAAACATGAAATCACAATTTGGTGCCAATGGTGCACACCAAGAAATATGTGGCATCCTCCACAACCATTATAAGAATGGCCAATCCCACTACTACAATTGGCTGCAAGTGCATCCTCATGAAAAATGCAAGAAGGAACAAGCCTCCTTGATACATCATGCTCCTCAATCAATGAAAATAATTACAATACAAAATATGAAATTATACCTCCACCATCATGCACTAGAGCTCTTGAGCTGAAATGGCTCAACTGAAAATTCCCCTCACCTCCAATGAGTTGGGAAGTGACTGTGATGTTCTCTCCACCATCAATCAGGCTATGCATCTATCCATATGTTGATGTAGATCATGTTGAATGCCCTCCCAAGTGAACTCCTCGAGCAAGGCAAAGTATGCATCCAAATGCATAGCTAGGGGTCCTCACATGCTGCATGCAATAGTTTCTCCTTAAGACTAGAAGCCCTAGTCAAGAAGAGTCTGCCATGATGATAGATGATCATATCATCCACTAAGTGTCTGCCATCTCCATCAAGGCCATCCAAGAATCATGCATGCACCAAGATCCTGGGAAATACTCAACCAAAGTTGAGTCCTCCATACTGGATCAATCCTCCACATAGACAGTGCTAGTATTCTGCAATATGGTGCTCCATCACACCGCTGCCTGCTACCTTGACATCCCCTCATGCCAAAGTCATCCTCCAAGTTTCTGCCATGCCATCATGCAGCTACTCATGCTCAAATAGAAATGATGCTCTCTGAAAATGTGCCTCCCTTGAGAGACTATCACCTCCAAATAATCTCCCGATCCTAGGCAATGTAAGTATGAGTGGCCTCCATCTACTCCAATGCATGAAAGAGTCTTTCCTAAAAAGGAAGTATCATCTCTCTCACTAAATCTATGGAGCAGCCATCCTGCATCATGAAGATGTTATCCTCCATCTATGCAGCAACTCTATTTGCGCAGTAAAGCTGATGAGAATGGGTGAGACTAAAAATGAGAGAGTGTATCCCTCCTCCTTGTGCTTATTCCCAAAATCTTTGCACTTTGATAGATTCCTCTAATGTCTCCACCTCTCCAGAATATAAGAGTGGTGAACCAAATAGCATGATGCCTCTCATCATCTCTAGATCAAGTGGCCTCCTAGGTGGAAAACCTCCAAAATTTGAGACATCAATGATCTGAAATATACTGCATGTATGAGTGGACTAGTTTGTCTCTCTCTCCTCTGCACAGTGCAGTCTCTTTCCCATGTGCAGAAAATTTCTGAAATAGATAAGGGAGAATGCTCATCATCCCTTCATGCTGATCCATTTGCTCTTCTTCCTCCATCTCACAATCCCCAGCAAATGCTACATATGGCTCTGGAATTGTGTCTTGGTACCCACATGCAAAAATATTTGGAACTCCTTGCAAGGACACAAGGGCTCCTCTAGTGGAAGCAATGGCTCCCCTTTCACCTCCATGAGGTGATGGATCTCCTCCTAAAGTGACAGCGTTGTTGGTTCTTTCCAATGTATGCAAAGTGTTTGTGTTTATGACACAATGAGTTTCACCAAGTTTTTCCATCAAACCCTTAGTGAATGCATCACATTTTTTTGCATTTGCAAGAAAATGAAAAATGGATCCTTTAAACCAACAATCATGAGCCATACCTTAAGTTGCATCGCTGCTCCTTCCATGGCCTCATTTTCTTCCTCTACTCCCCTTGGAGTGCAAGTGAACAAAGGATTGCGTTGTGGATCTGCATGTGTGGCTTAATGCACACACCCTTCATGAAGTAGCTAGGATTTGTCCCATCAACAAACCCTTCTTAGAAAATTTCTCCAAATTTCCCTTTCATCAAGATCTTCAATAATCTTCTTAATGGTCTGGAAAAGAAGAAGGGAAACATCCTCTTCCTTCATTCCTCTTTCCTTGTTTCCTCTGTCAATCTCCTCTCCTTGGAGAGAAGATCCTCTTGATGATGGCATTAGACCTTGGGCACAGGCTGAGCCAAGATCATGCTCTGATACCACTGTAATGTTCCAAATCTGGAACTTGTTGCTCCATCGGGAATATCTTCAGATATTCCACTTTCCTTCTTCAGTGAGCTATCATAAGTCCATTTCAGAGATTGACTGTTGGGGCATTTACAGGATATGTCTCCTTCCAAAGAAGGGAGAGATCTTGAGGCTAGTTGTCACTTCACAGACTTTGTCTATGGATATGCAATATTCCACCTCGGGAATTTCTGCTACAGGGTCCATGAGGACGCTGTATAAGGAAGTTGCTGCATAAATAAGGAAAACCACTGTTGGGATTCCCTAGAACATCTCTAATACAACTCCTCTACATAAAATTATCTCAAATAAATAACTCTATATGGGTTATTCAGATCTCCCCAATATAGGTCTCTAAAACAATGCTCAATGAGAGAGCTTACAGCAATACATGAACATAAACACTGAACTCTGAAAATCTGAATACACCATAAGAGGGAAATGTATGCAGCCAACATTATATGATTATGTCAGCAATAATATACAAGAAATATCATGAGGAATGAACCCCTTTTGCAATAGGAATCAACCTCTCATGAACAAACCCTGAAATACATGAGTTACTGCAACTACACAAAATGTCGAAGGACCATGCCTGCACAGTCTATATGAAAGTAGTTGTTGCTGAATATACATGAAATACAAATGTGGCTGAAGGAATACAAGAAATAGCCCAATAGCAAAGATATGGGCTGAAATTCAAGATTTCTAGCCAATCTATGAAAGATTGCTAGAAATGCCAGAGTAATACAAAATGTGACAACAGAGTTGTCACTACAACTAAACAAGAATATGATTGAGGCCATGGCAGATCTAAAATGTAAATGCCCTCCTGTTGACGGGAAAATATGTCCGGCCAACAGTAGGGGATCTCCCCGGTAGAAAGTCCCAATTATACTTTGAACCGTTTGGAATAGGGATCCCGTCCGGGGTGTGGGTCCGGCTACCGCTTAAATGACTATATATTATTATTGATGAAGATGAAAGATGATTACAATGGGGAATCACCGAGGCTTTTAAATATAGCCTCATGGTGTCCCTTGGTGAAGAGGCATGATCTTTGATCATGCCCTTTTACTTAATAAAACCTAATATAACTATACTTAACTAATAATTAATAAAATATACATAACATTGCCCCTCTCTTAAGATGCTTTTTCCTCAAAGCATACGTAACGATGGGTGTTGTTGGCGAAACGCTTCAGACTCCCAAGATGCTTCTTCAAATGGAAAGTCCTTCCACTTGATTAAATATTCGGTAATAACATGAGAGCGCAGCTTCTTATCACGGGTAGATAGGATACCTTCGGGCTCTAGAACGAGCTTGCATTCATCATCCAAAATGGGAAGTGTTGTTTGGGGCAACTGATGATTACCCAATGCCTTTTTTAAGCAGGACACATGGAAAACATTATGAACACGACTGGTATCGGGGAGGCTCAACCCATACGCGACTTCACTGATCTTTTTAATAATTTGATACGGACCATAAAACTTGGGAGCTAATTTATTTTCTCCTTTTTGTTTAAGGGACAACTTCTTGTATGGTTGAAGCTTGACAAACACCCAGTCTCCAACTTCAAATGATCTCTCAGTGCGATTACGGTCAGCCTACTGCTTCATACGATTCTGTGGAACACTCAAATTTTCTTTTAGAATTTGGACGACCTTTTGGTGTTCTTCTAGTTGATTTTTTACTGCTGGAAAATTAGTTTGAACTGAAGCAAAATCTTTCCACTTCGGAGGCTCATATCCATATAGAGCCTTGAACAGAGTCATTTTTGTTGATGTATGGTAAGTAGAATTATACCACCATTCGGAAAGATGTAACCATTGGACCCACTTATTTTGTTTCTCCGTAGCATAACATCGTAGGTAAGCTTCCAAACATTTATTAACAACCTCTGTTTGTCCATCTGTTTGAGGGTGATAATTTGAGCTCATGTTGAGGTAGGTTCCAACATGGTTGAACAGGTCCTTCCAAAAGTTTCCTTTAAACTTGGCATCCCTGTCACTGACAATAACTTTCGGAAAGCTGTATAATTTATAAATATGTTTGCAGAATATCTCTGCAATTTGCTTTGCAGAGTCTGTTTTTTTAATAGCGATAAAATGAGCATACTTAGTGAGTCTATCTACTACAACGAAGATCTTATCCTTTCCCTTCGATACAGGTAATCCTTCAATAAAATCCATTGATATTTCTTCCCATTTCTGAGCCGAAATATTTAAGGGATGAAGTAAGCCAGGTGTCATAACATTTTCAGTTTTATTTCTTTGACACTTGTCACATTCTGCAACATATTTTTGAATATCGTGACTCATACCCTTCCAGAAAAATGACTGACGTGCATTGTAGTAGGTTTTGAAATATCCTACATGTCCCGATGACATGGAATCATGTGATTCCTTAAGTATTTTTGATATAAACTTGGATTTGGAGTTTAGATAAATTCTCCCTTTGTACCATAAGATATCGCTCTTCCATTCAAATTTTGAATTCCCTGGGAGATTTTTGATTATAGCCAACATGTATGGATCTTTGGCGTACTCACTTCTAATCTCATTAAGCCATTTAGGCATAACAATTGAAACTGGAAGTAATGTTGTTTCTTCATCTTTTCTAGACAGGGCATCCGCTACTACATTGTCCTTTCCTTTCTTGTGTAATATCTCCATGTCAAAAGCGGCAATCCTCTCGATCCATTTTTGTTGTTCTTCAGAGAGTGTTTTTTTCTGAAGGAGATACTGAAGACTGTTATGATCGGTTCGGATGGAAAATTTACTTCCTAACCGATATTGTCTCCATTTGGCCAATGCATGCATAATTGCGAGCATTTCCTTACTGTATGTGGACTTGAGACGCTCACGTTTATTTAGTTTTCTGCTTTCAAAAGCAATAGGGTTCCCCTCTTGCATTAATACTGCACCAATACCGAATCCAGAGGCATCACATTCAATGATAAATGGTTTAGAAAAGTCAGGAGTTGCCAATACTGGTGCATTATCCATTACTTCCTTCAAATCTTCAAAACATTTCCCTGCTTCTTCATTCCATTGAAACGGATTTTTCTTTAAAAGATTTGTAAGAGGTGTAGTTCGATGTGCATAATCTTTAATAAATCTTCAATAACATCCCGTTAATCCTAAAAATCCTCTGAGCTTGGATATGTTCACTGGTTTATTCCATTCCCTTATAGCCTTAATCTTAGAAGGATCCACTTTTACTCCTTCATGGGATATTAGGTGTCCCAGATATTCAACTTCTTCTTTTCCAAAGGTGCATTTGGATTTTTTTTGCATAAAATTGATGGTCTTCTAATAACGTGAGAATTTTATCCAAGTGTTGCAAATGCTCCCTCCAGGTTTTACTATAAATCAAAATATCATCAAAAAATACTAGTACAAATTTCCTAAGATATGGACGAAATAACTCATTCATAGTGGCTTGGAACGTAGCTGGTGCATTTGTTAACCCAAAGGGCATTACTTTAAATTCATAATGACCTTCATGTGTTTGAAATGCAGTTTTTGGTATATCTTCCAATCTAATTCGGATCTGGTAATAACCTGAACTTAAATCTAATTTAGAGAAATATTTTGCACCATGGAGTTCATCCAACATTTCATCGATAAAGGGAATTGGAAACTTATTTTTAATTGTTATCTTATTTAATCCTCTATAGTCAATGCATAGCCGAAACGATCCATCTTTTTTTCTTACCAAAATAACTGGGGCAGCATACGGACTCTTACTTTTTGAAATGACCCCACATTTTAAAAGGTCTTGGATTATCTTCTCAATTTCCGTTTTATGGTGATGTGGGTAACGATAAGGCTTGATGTTGACAGGGTCTGATCCTGCCTTGACTTCTATTGTATGTTCGATTTCCCTATGAGGAGGCATCTTCATTGGTAGATCTTGAAATACCTTTTCATGTTTCTGAACTAGTGCTTGTACCTCCTGTGATTCTTCATGATTGACTTTTGTAGATAACATCTCTAAATGATGACATTCGACTATATAGGCTGGCGCTCCCTTGCACATCATCTTCATCATCTGGGATGATGATACGATTTGATTTTCTGGGGCTTGGAATTCAAATAACTTGTGCTTCCACCCTTCCCGCTTAAAGCTTATAAACTGCTTCTGATGGTTGGTCGAATAGGTACCCAAGGTTTGTAACCACTGAATTCCTAAGACCACATCTACTCCTCCGAGTGGTACGACATAGAATGGAGATTCTAAACTAAAGTCTTTAATCTACAATTTTAATTTATGGCATTTTCCTAACTATTCAATCTTCTTACCATCAGCCACCATTACCTTCATATTTGGCATGGGAAAAGTAAAGAGGTTGAGCCTTTTGGCCATGGTTGAGTCTAGAAAATTGTGCGTGCTGCCTGTGTCTATGAGAACCATTACGTTGTTTTTCTTAATATGTCCCCTTAATTTTAGTGTTTGAGGTTGTGATATACCTGTCATGGCTGATAATGACACTTGCGGAGTGCTGTCATCATCTACCTCTGGGGAGAATTCGAGGGTATCTTCTATCCCTTCTATGTCTGAATCATCATTGTTAGAATCATTCGTTGCTTCACAATTATACATATTTTTTTCTTTCCCATTAGCACATCTGTGCTTAGGGTCCTATTTTTTGCCACAACGTTTGCATTTGCCTTCCTTCATTCTTTGTATTTCCAAGTTAGATTTGTCTCCTTCGCGAAGGCGTGGTGGAACATATTTCATGTTATCTTCTTTTGTAGATTGAGGAAACCGTCGTCTCGAATATAATTTTTCTGGTTTTGATAATCTTTCAAATTTCTTTTCAGCAGCTTTTGCTTTTTTCCTTGCTACTTCTACGGACGTAATTTCATGTAGTTCTAGCTCTTCCTGTATGTGGATTTTAAGTCCTGAGATGTAAGACTGGATTAGACGAGATTCCGACAATCCTGGTACTCGTGTTGCCAAGGTCTCCCATTCTGTAGTGTACTCATCCACATCTCCTTTTTGGCGTAATTTGATAAAGGTTGAAAAAAAAATTTCTTCTTTTATGCCTTGAAACCTTTTGAAGAACGCATCCTTAAATTTCCTCCAACTGATAGCGAGCGTTGTTTTTTTCCACCACATATACCAATTATATGCTTCTCCTTCCATTTTCATGGAAGCATGCTTAATTTTTTCGTCATCACTAGTAATGTCATAAATCTCAAAATATTCTTTTGCTTTATTAAGCCATGCAACTCTATTTTTTTCATTACCATCAAATTTGGGTAGGTCGATCTTGGCTTTGCGCTGATATGCTAATGGTGGAACAAGAAGGGGATATTGATTAGCGAATGTGTTCCAGAGCTGCTTACTTTGAAAATCTGCATTACTATCTTCTTGATGATGTGGGGAATCGGTTTTTTCCTGATGCTCTTCTGAGTTCCCTGAATCTGCGGAATTGTTTTGTTGATTTTGTTCCTTGTTAGGAGATATTGGGGATTGTGTCTGATTTAATTTATCTAGCTTATCATTTAGCTTATTGAAGAGTTCGTTCTGCTTTTCTGTGGCCTCATGATGATTTAGCCACATTTGTCTTTCTATTCGATTTGTTGTATCATGAACCTTTTTGATGTCGTTGGAATGCCCTGCAACTGTACCTTCCAGGTCGACTAATCTTTTTCCGAATTCTTCGGAATTATTAGTGATCTGTTTCTCGAGATCCACCAATTTTTTCTGGAATTCAGCCATTGACATTGACGACGACATCGAACGCGTATGAGGTGGGGAATATTTTTCTGCCAGTTTCTCTTTTCCTTGTTCCGTGATAAATGTGCCCATTCCATTTGCAAAGACACACTGTTTCTTAATAATTAAAATAAATCGATTTCTTTTATAACGATGCTCAAAAGTCACACCTCTTTCACGATTTACCAAACGTATTTTATTTGTTGGCCTTTTTATCTGCAGCTGTAGTGGGCCACGACAGAGAACTGACCACGTAAACCTGTTTCACGATTTTTTTTTAAAACGTAAGTTTGTTTGTTGGGCGGAGTGTGCAGAAAACGGCGGAAGGGTAGGGCAGGCGGAAGAAATGGCTGTGGTAAGGAAAAGACTGCGGATAAAGAATTGGCTGCGGTAAGAAAAATGACATGCGGGTAAACGGAAAATGACATGCGGTAAGGGAAATGACTCACGACTCACGATTACCAGACTCACGATTTATACACCGCTGTTCTCAATGTACACCGCTGTTCTCAATGTTACCAAGTCACGATTTATGACAATGTACACCACTGTTATCAATGTTACCGGAAATATACACAGCTGTTCTCAATGTTACCAAGTCACGATTTATGACAATGTACACCGCTGTTCTCAATGTTACCAGAAATATACACCGCTGTTCTCAATGTTACCAAGTCACGATTTATTAGAGAAGCAGCAAAAGTTTTTTGTGTCAATGACAGATCTAGAATTGCAATTCTGGAATTCTGTAATTCCTAGGTGATCACACAGATCCCGAAGAGCGATGGCTCCGATACCAATGGAGTGTAAAAACTCTGGTAAACTTGATAATTATCTATTATTATTGATGAAGATGAAAGATGATTACAATGGGGAATCACCGAGGCTTTTAAATATAGCCTCATGGTGTCCCTTGGTGAAGAGGCATGATCTTTGATCATGCCCTTTTACTTAATAAAACCTAAGATAACTATATCTAACTAATAATTAATAAAATATACACTTAACACTTCTCCCGACTAACCCCAAGTCTTCCCTTAATTTCCTTAATGCTTTTCTCGTTGAAAAGTCAATGGTAGTGATCTAATCTCTAATCGATGACCAAGATTGAGAAAGACTTGATCCTCGTCACTTAGAACATTCTCACCCATATGTTTTAATTAATTCACTTTAATTATTTGATTTCCCTACGTTAGACTTAGGGTCACCATTAAAATAATTAATTATTTGAATAACTTTCATACCGAGTGGAAATTCTCGAAACGATTTCTGGGTCTTCGAGATCTCATGTGTTCTAAGTTCTAACCCCTCCACAAAGTTTCGGAGCTAGAGCACATCCGATGCTACCCAAAAATCAACATTCCATATATCCCAATTCCATACTTATCACTTTCCATTTCTCATTACAAGCCCTATATACCACGTCCATTATTCAAGTTCAGCAAACCATCAGTTCACAAAGATTTGGCACCATACATCCTCATCCCTAGGCTATGTCATATAGTTCAGGTTCAAGTTTGGGTTCGGCAATGATTAGGTTCGGTTCGGGTTCGGATTTTTTGATGAGGTTCATATGAGGTTCGCCATTAGGTTCATGTATATACATTTTCTATATATGTACATATATTAAGTTTAAAATGAAATATAGAATAAAATAGTAAGATATCAACATGAATAAACATAAAAAATGCTACCACAAACATGGAAATTGCAAGCATAGATTACAAGCTTGATTTGTGACATGAGGTTATGAGTTTTGATCTATGGACTTGGTCAATGGCTTTGAGAGTCAATGAGGTTCGCCGAACCTCAAAAAAATTTGAAGGTTCGCCAAAATTCGAACCTCAAGGTTAAAGTTCGACGAACCTTGTGACATAGTCCCTAGGTAGGGCCTGAAACTTAGTCCTGGGAGGTCAAATCAAAAGAAAGAATATCAAAATGCAAAAGATGGTCAACACATACACATTAGCACATGGGCAAAATCCTAACAGGAGCTCTACCTCACTCATTATGGCTATCACCTAGTTCTTGAGCACATACTGCTCCTTCACATCATGAAGAGGAACCCTTGCATGTCCCAACAATGATGAGTGATGAGTTGCCACATCATTGAGGGGTAATACAATTGTTATACATTATACAAAGCAAGCTCTAACCCTTTCAGCTACGAGTAATAGGAAAAAGATCACAAAAAGGTAAACGGTGCAAAAGAAGGGTGGGAAAACATAGGCCAAGTCAGTGATTCATGCATCCATGATTCCTCCTTCCTCACATATATATAGTCAGATTGTGAAGCCCTCATTATGCTAGTCCTTTTGATCATAGCACTTGGCCATGAAGTCTTCTCCCCTCTATTTCATCATTATGTTCACTAACACCGATAGAATGAAGGGTGGACTGAGGATATGTCACTTCCCCTTAAGGGTTGGAAGCACCTAATAGGGTAGTCCATTTGCCACTCCTACCTAGCAAGGTAACACCATTGTGAGTTCAACACCCCAAATTCTGTAAGGGAAGCCTCATTTGAAGTAGTAAAGAGCCGCTTACTTTCAAGCTTGGTCTACATAGATGCAAAATGATTATTGTACCTAATGATTTCTTGCTTTCACTAAACTTTCTGATCTGATTGTTAGGTGGTTCAAATCATGACCCATGTAGCGTTTAGCTCACCCTATACAATATCCACAAACATAAGTTGGAACAAATGAGCTTCAACCATGGAAGGTGTGTCAATGGCCCTGTTGCTGCAAAATCTAGCAAGCCTTGGAGAGGGAAAACCTACAAAGCATAAGTTATGTTGAAAAATGCAAAGTGGCAACTATTAATTCCAATTTTCTTTAACCTTAATACTTGTTTGTGAACTTTGTTATTCTCTCTTAGTTCTTTAGTTAGATCTTTTCATCAAACAAATATCGAGAACAGAAACAGCAACAACAAAGGACACAAAAATTAGGCTCTCTACGAGGGCAAAACCCCTCAAATGGGAAAACCCAGAAAAAACTCCTTTATTCTTATAGAATCTGCTTCAAGGGAGACAACAAAGACCCAAACCCTAGACCAAGTCCTCCTCCAAGTACCAAGTCAACCATTCAACTTGTGAAAATTCCGAATCCATAATGTTACCGCAATACTGATGATGATCCTTCTATTGTCAAATTAATTAAACAAATTACTTGCAGTTTTCTACAGCAAATATCAAAACATATACATTGCAACCTTCACAAAATAAATACTGAGGAATAAAATAAATGTTGAAATCTTGAGAAATTTTAGCACACACAAAGATATTGACATAGTTATTTGTGGACAATTGTCCCCGGAAAAACCCAATGCGGGAAAACCGGTGCAGCAGATCAGGGTTTCTTTATTAATCTTTAGCACTAATTCATGTACAAAAATTCGGACACCAAAATAGAGGAAAAAAACTGAGAGAAATTTAGTGATATATTACTCTCTCCACAGTGATCAACTGACCTTGAAAAGAGCCCTCTGCCCTTACACTGGTCTCACTACGTCACCCTTTTCGTTGTGATTGCGCAGTGCTCTAGTGAATTGTGTCCTTCCTCACACCGGCCCTTTCTAAATTCGTCCTGCACTCCCGGGCTACTGCTGATAACCTCACTCTCTCTTTCAACTACAACTCACCCTGGCTTTATCCCCTCTGCTTTGAACTTGACCACTAAGGAAAATACGTCTGCACAGGCAAGGCGAATGCTTTTCTTAGTCACACGACACCTCAAATATTTTAGCCATGGTTTTTGATTTCGAAGGACCATGCACTAAAATATTTTTACATCAAAATATTACAATTAATTCAACCCTTAGAAAGGGAAATACACATTTAGACCAGACCCTTAAGACATTACCCAATTCTGCGACACAATATGATCTAGTATGAAACCAAGTGTGCTTATAATAAAATAATTTAGCCATGGTGTTCTAATTACGAGAGACCATGCACTAGAATTATTCCTAAACATGCTTTTACAATAGACTCGATAAACACTAGGACTCACTTAAGACCTTGTTAAAAAATTCCACCCTAGCTTTAGGATTATAGCTGGAAGAAAAACTTTGTTGATTAGGCATGTTTACAAACACAAATAATTCGGGAGGTTAAAATTTTCCTAGGATTAAATCCTTTGCCAACATCATAGGCTTACCTAGGTGTTGTTACATAATTAAATGGTCATACTAGCATCATTTACAATAGACTTTACAGACATTAGGTTTACAATCATGAATTCATGCTGAATAGTGACTTTAATCTTTGAAAAAATTTATCCATTTCCTTGTACATTGCTTTCTCGGACTATTGACAAAGTGTAGTCAACATCTGGCTCCACATAGGGACACATTTCTTCACTAAAGGAATGTGAGAATCAAGAATCCTGTATCCAAGAAAACAAAAGTATATCAAATAGATATCCACTCAAAATCAAAATCATCATGTATACATAAAACATTTGCTAGAATAGAAATCCTATTCTAACATATGAAATGGAAAGATATAAAATATAAACACGTGAAAAGAAAACTTACTACTGACATAAATAAAACTTATCTAAGAGTGTAGGGTTAGAAATACAATACAGAGGATGCCCTATGGCATCAAAGATCATCCTTGTGGCATAATCTGGAACACTTGTTTTCTTGTAAGAGGGTCCATAGGCTGCTTGTTAGAAGTTCCCTATCGAATTTTGATCCTTTTTGGTTGATAAAGGATCTCAATGTCATGTTGCATGGTCTCTTTATATTTGTTTATCTTCACTTTCGTACTTGTCAAATGAGATGAAGGAAACTGATGGGCAGGCTGAAAGAAATCAGCGACTACTGCATTGTATTTTGAAGAATGCCCCTGTGTTTCAACTTCCTCATCGTGTGGCCTCTTTGGATTCTCAACATGGTACCTTCTTTCAACCTCCCTGTACATTCTGACCATACCACGAGTTGTTGCACGAATAGTAGCATATGATAAATCCAACTGAATGCGTCCTCCTAAATCCGCTGCAAATTTTCACGATAAAAGCACTCCCCACACATCAGGCACATCAAGGCACATCAATTATAGCTATGTCCATGGTCAATATTTTGTATGGGTAATTAGCTAAAGCTACTTGCAAGTCTTTGACCACAATGAGGACTTCAATTTTTTTTGAATCCATAGAGAAAATAGTGTCATAAGGCCTTGAATTTCTTAAGTTTAACTAGTCCATGACGTTCTTGGTCATAACATTAGTTGAGGCCCCGGAATCTAACATATAGTTGTGAAGCAAGTGATCATTAACCTCTAAAGTCAGGAAGAAAGGTCGATGACCTTCATTTGTCATATAACAATTTAAATCCTTTAACTTAATATCTTCATCCTTATGGCGCATATCAGTGTTATCCTCTTGAGATAGGCCTAAGGCCTTTAAGAATGCAGCTCTTTGAGATGGAATTTTCAAAAGTTCTAAGACTAGGACTGAGATTTTAGCATTGTTTATCCATGCAACCCAATCAATTTTCATCCCTGATTGATAAGTCATAGATGCAGTCTGTTGCTTACTCTGATTCTGATCTTTGCCTTTATTTTGATAAGTATAACCTCTACTTCTAGCAATCTCTAGAATCCGCTCTCGAGACAGTGTTTCACCATATATCTGCGTAATAGGATCCTTTTCATCACTGAAGTTATTAATGGTGAAGGATGATGGGATCATTTCCATGCAATGACTTTCCTGAGGACAATTTTGATTGATATTATTTATTTATTCACTAGTTCCCTCATCTAGGATTCTTCTAGCAATGGCACATGAGCTTTCATCATGGAATCCTTCACAAGGTCTCTAGGAAAGGAATAGGCTGATCAACAACATTGGTGGATTCAAGCAGATTAGGTGGTCTCTAATCATGGGGAGGATTCTTTCTTGGCCATGGATTATTATTACCTCGATTGTTATTTATTCTTAGGCTGAATATTTCGCACTTGATTTCGTTCCATTTGGATTAGCCTAGATTGCATGGCATTCATTTCTCTAGATTGTTCGATTCTCATTTCTTTAATCATCTGAGTTAATTACTTAATTGGGTCATGCTCTACTTCTTTATCTCTTTCCCTTTAGCTTCGATCGGACCTCTTTCAAAACCAAGAATCTCAAACTTACTAGACATTTTCTTATTTTTTTCCTATTCTTCAGATATGGCCTGAGCAGTAGCTAAATTCATGGGTTTAGCACGTCTTATCTCATAAGAGTATCAATAATAAATGCATCAAGATACTCCTTTAATAAAGATTTATCAGTAGGCTTATAGTCTTGAATCACTTCTTTGACAATGTCATTAAACCTTTTATTGAATTCATCCACTGTCTCATTTTCATTTTTCTTAATATTTTTGATAGCTTTGAATAAATATCTCCCTTCTCTCTTATCCCCATATTTATCTTTAAATGCATTGAAGATGGTTTGTACAGAATCGAAACAATTATTAGGCTTATCCAAGAACCAATGCAATGCATCATCTTCTAGTGAAAGAAAAAAAGAGACTCATCTTCACATCTTCATGATTATATGCAGCCCCGTGAGCACGTTTTAGGAAGAAGATTGTGAAATTTCTGAGATGGGCTTCCGCATTGATCGAATTTTCCCCTGAAACATGGGTATTTTGTCCAAACCAGAATCTGGAAGAGCATGAGAATATCCCTGAACATTGGCAAAGTTGCAAGGAGCGAAAAGATCTATGATGTCTTGATTAACGGGATCAAGGAATACCAAGTGGATATCAGGGAGAGCTTACAGTCTGAGAAAGATTAATTTCTTACTATATTGTTATTTTTTTAACCGAGCTCTTAGAGCCTTTTCAGGATCGGGAGCAAGGTTAACCAAGCTACCAGGATTTCTTCTAGTATAAGCTCTTATGAATGGATGAATTAATGGAATCACCACCCAAACAAGAAACTAACCCAAATGTCTAGGTGTAGATAGAAACAGAATGTTGTGAAAATGCGGATAAGAAAATGATGGATGAGAAGAAGAGATGTCAAAGCACTAGAAAATGTGTCGCTTGACGAGTTAAATAAAAGATGAAGATGAGATGAAAAGATGTCATGAACACCAAGGACAAAAAAGTATTTCCCTCGCAATGGTGCCAGAAAATATTGTGGCGTTGTCAGCTTAATAAAAGGATGAAAGATCAAAAAATCATGTAAACAGAAGCAAGTCATGAAACCAAGAATAGAAAATATATCCTCGGCAACAGCGCCAAAAAATAGTGTTGCCAAATTGTACAGGTGATTGCGACAATGACCCAGGTCAAGGGCTCTCACTCTTATCCCTACCCTCTTCGTTCTAGTACTCTGCCTACAATAGGCTAAGGGGGTATTCCCTATGAAACGTGTGGATAAGAGACTTGTCAGAAACCGACTAGTCCGGGAGACACAACTGAATGGCCTAGCAACCTGGTAAATGATGATTTAGCAAGCTTAATTATTAGCACAATTCGATTAAATTATTTGAGAGACCAGTGCCTTATGGAGTCAAAATTACTTAATATAATTTCATTACTAAGTTATCGAATGAGCAGTTGTTGCTTAGGATGCACATTATCCTATATGAAATGCGACACCTAGATCTATGTGAAGTGCAAAGTCTTGGTTAATTTTAAGTTAAATGCCTAACTATGTGAGTCACTTCTCTCAGTTGTTTTGAAACTAGTCTCTAGTGTAGGTCATTGAGAGAAGCCCATGGAAAGGTAGGAAAGGATATATTAACGATACCTCCCCTGGAATTCTAACTACCCAATGCCTCTAGCGCTGCAGAGTCTGTGGCTCTAACGACTACAAGGTCATTGTGTTAACCACAAGAGAGGGTCTCGATTTCGCAACCTAGATGAGAAAGGTGGTCCTAGTGTCTTTCATCCAAGCTTATGCTCAAAGGTAAGTTAATTAATGCAAGGCTAGTCCTAAAAAGCAAATGCAAGATGTAATGTTCCAAAATAGGAAAAACAATGCTAATACAAAAAATCTTAAATTTACACCATAGAAATTCAAACATTGCAGTAAATACTCAGAACAATATGAAACATGGAAGTAGCTGAGCCATTTATTATGAATTGAGCAAGAGTAAAAATATATAGAGAAATGCACCTGGGCTTGCCTTTTTTGCAAGATGAGCAAAGCCTTGATGAAACAACAAAACCTAGAAAAATTGCCCAGTGATGCTCTGTGTTGTCCCAATGAATCTGCACTAGCTAATGTAATGTGTTGATTTGGGGTAGCATCGGAGGTGCTCTAAGTCTTAAAATTTGCAGGGAGGCTTAAACACATGTATTCCAAAGAACCCAAAAATCGCTTTTGGAAATTCCACCCGAATTGTATTTTATTAAAAGAATTAATTATTTTAAAAGGACCCTCTATCTAAACTTAGGAAAATAAAATAATTAAAGTGAATTAATAGAATATGGGTGTGAATGTTCTAGAAGAAGCGGATCAAGTCAAAAGTTAATCTTAGAAGTTGATTAGAGATTTAATCTCAGCCATTGAAGTTTCAACGAGAAGATTATAAGAAGGGCTTGAAAGGCCATTTGGAAAACACACAGTAAGGATCAAGAGATCGAATTTCTGAAGTGAGCAGTGCTCAGAGGAAATATTGATCAAGAGATTCTTTGCAAAGGGGGGATGGGATAGTATCCGAAGAGAAATTGGTAAGAGAATCATCAGTAGAGAAGGCAGAGAGAGATCCAACAGAGGCAGCACAGAGCCAGAGAGGTTGACGCAGAGCCACACAGGGCTACACAAAAGTTGTGCAGAAGCCAAGAGGGAATCCAGAAATTTGTTGAAGGAATCGATTACAGAAGCCAGGAGCGAAGGTGTGAGACAGGGAGGCAGAAATCGAAGTTCTTGGGCAGCAAATCGATGAGCATAAGGGGTGACGTTGTACCCAGGAGGGTTGACGTTGGGATTGCGCAGAGACAGTGCAGAGGCTGTCAAGGGCAGCTCATTCAGTGGCTGGATTAGCCAGGATTTCCTGTGATAGTGTGAGGTAACCTCACTAATCTTTCCGTCAATGATATTCTCTATAACTGGATTGCCAGGAGAGGCATCCAGAGATTATATTCAGATATTACTACTGCTTAATAATAAAACCCTCAACTGCTACACCGGTTTTCCCGCATTGAGTTTTTCCGAGGAAATTAGTCCAAAAAATATTGTGTCAGATGTATCTATGATTTACTCTTGTTCAGTTTTTTCTGCACTTGTATTTTCCGTAGTTTATCTAGTGAAGCTTGCAGTGTGTTTAATTCGATGTTGTCATAGCAATAAACTAAACAATTAATTTATCAGTTAGAAAAATTAATACCAATTGCTGCAATAGGATTCCAGATTTAAGGAATTTTCACATGGTATCAGAGCTTGTATAGTTGAGTGTAGGAGGAACAGAAGAACAGATCCATAGATACATCGTTGGTGAAGTCGGGATCAAAGAGCTGCATAATCAACAAATCGATCTCCAAAGCGATTGCGCAGTCAAAGCCAGAAGGGCTAGTCCCTGCAAGGAAATCTCTCTCTGAGTGAGCTGACAGAGAGGTACGATTTTCCAGTTTGCAAAGGCAAAGGGAGCAGCGCCGATGAAGTAAACCTGCACCTATGACTTGTCTACCTCCAACCCTGAAAGTCCATCCACAAGGAACACCAGAAAAAGGAACATCACATAAACGTGCTTTGAATCAACGTTGCAAATATCTCGATAACATCCTGATTTTATCTCGAAATTATGATTTTTTGGCTTAGCCAATGTTTGCTGATTTTTAAAGATATTTTTATGGTATCTTAATTTTTCCGATGTTTACCAATATTTTCCCGATTTTAACGATTTTTTGATTTTCCGGACCCTTGCCGATTTTATACCAATGTGAACGTTCGCAACATTGCTTTGAATAATATCTTTCAAGGACATCAAAACAAAATTGTAAAAATGAGAATGTTCATTACACAAACAATGCATGAGTTCAGCATCACAATACTATAAATGATTATGTAGGCATGCATTACACTCTTGCCACTATACCTATCTCTTTTTTATCTCGTCTGTAAGTGCAGAAAGGTGAGGACTAAAATCTGTTTTATCTGCTGTATGATTAACGCCAACTGTTATAACCTCTAAAGAACATCATGATAAATTAACTACAATATCAACACTAAACTGCACCATAAATTCCATAGCTAACCTGCAACATAGAATTTTATTATGAGAATAAAAACCGATTTATCTTAAAAAATTCAGATTTCCCTAAAAATATTTGTATGCAATCTTCTACGTGGTGGTGGAATCTCTATTACCACAACAACGTAAACATTAAAGGAAACAAATCTATAACTACAATTATAAATAACAAAGGATTGTACAAACTAATCACTAAACCTACCATTTATTATTTCGATAGATTTATCATAAAGAAGTTATAAATATTCCAATATCACTTCTATGCAAGAAATTTTAAATAAACATCTTACAATGTGATATATCAATTTCTGACTTTGTCATAATAACAAACTATTCTAGAGGACACTACAGAGGTAAATTTTGTAACTATCGAGGGCTGTTAGGAACGGATGCGGTCATTTTTTATCATCAAGGAACAAAGGAAATTACTTTTTCTTGGGTCTTAGAATAGCATCAAACAACTAAGCCAAAGCTTAAGGATCCCTCCAAACTCTTCAGATAGTCATCAGATCCAACGTAGACACATTGAGCATAACTGGAGACTCCAGAGCGATCATCAAAGCGTTGGTTCATAAAACAATTCTGAAAGATAGCAGGCTTGCTTCTATCTTTGCAAAAATCAAGAAAGCTTTTCACTCCACAGTCAGGGTCTCATTCTATCACATGATAAGGGACTTTAAAACTGAATCAAATTGCCTAACAAATGGAGCATCCTCCCTAGGTTAAGGGGATTTCGTTAAAAATGGGATCCATATTTTTTCATTTATCCACTGATGTTTGTGATCCTCTCAAAATTGACGCTATGTTGCACCTCATTTACTAACCAAATATCTGAAGATTAACAGATGTGTTTCCAAGGGCATGTACTGGATTTTCAAGGACACGGGATCTGGTCTATGGCATGCGATAATTAATCCTCACTTTGGTCTATATTCCACACACCATGGAAACTCTTATATCAGGTGGGATAACGGAATTGTGGTTTGGTCCATTGAATTCCACTGTGGGTTTTGGTTCCTGTTTGCTGCTTTTAGTTCATGGTTATTATTCACATCTAGGCCATTCCCCTTGATTGAATGTCATGGTGTTCTTTGGAGCCTGTTAAAGAGTTCCCTCCACTTCCAAGAATAACTGGAAGCTCTACGTCCATCAATCAAATCTGGTAAGGAAATTTGTCATGTTTCGACTGCCAATTAAGTGGTGTGGTTTTTCAGGTGCTCTTTTCAGGGATTTAATGGACATTAAACCCTGGCTAAGGTCTTGTCTCTTGACTCTCAGTGGCTGGATTGGCAGAATGGGACTGGGCAAATTGTTCCCCTGCCTCTCTGTCCTGTCTTTTCACTCGAAAAGTTTCTGGGTTAGTTCCAATGAAGGGTGGATGCCGGGTTGCTTTTAAAAATCTGGAATTCATTCAGGTTATTGTGATTTTCTTGTAACCTTCTATGTGTCAAGATTCTGGAGAAGGGTCCAGCTATTATGGATACTAGGGACCTCCAGGAAATCCTAAGGATCCTTTACCAGCATGATGACAACCTTAATGCCAACAGCATAGCTCTGCGCTCGTTTTCACTCAAGATAGCTGATAATGAACAGCAATGTGTCAGTTAGAATGAAAATTTTATGAATCTTCTAGTGCAACAAAAACAAAAAATGGATGTGCTTGAAGAGGAATGCAACATGCTTCATGATCTGATTCTAATCCTTCAAAAGGAATCCCTATCTACGGCATCAAATCATCAAGTTTCCATTAACTCAGCTCAAGGATAACCCAAAGAAGACAAAGAGGCAGTGCATCAATCAAAGGAGGCTATGGAAGCGGACCAGCAAAACTCTCTCCATTCTATGGGAAAACACGAGGAAGCAGCCAGCAAGCATGTTTTTAGTTAGTCTGTTTGTCTTCTAAAGTTGTCTTCTTTTTAGGGGTTTACTACAAGTAGTATATCTGGCTTAAAAGTTGAAATGTAGCAGCCATAATCAACTGCCAATTCCTTATGCAGTCTGTCAAAGTTGTAAGTTTTGTCTAGACTTCCATATAAACTCCTTTGTAAGCTTGCCCATCGCAGCTTTGCCTCAGCCAGATCACAGGTTCAAACCCCATGGGGAGGGGTTGAGGATAGAAGTCACTTTGGGGGAATTAAACTTTCCAAAGGGTGTCCAGGCTTGACCGAGCCTTGCACAATCCTGGTGATAAGCATCGTACTGTGGGTGATCAGTACTTCTTCCATCCTATATAGAGGCTGGCCCTGGCCTAGGCTCAGCCTAGGTACAAAAAAATAAAAAATAAATATATATAATATACTCAGATTCTGGTTAAGTAAAAAAAATTGTAACTACAAGTAACAGAAACATCCACCGACCAAGCTTACAATACAATAGCAAGAGAGCTTTTGATGCTTATAGAAGCAACATTTCTTACCATGAAGCCACGCCAATGCCTTAGAGGAACGTGTAGTCAAAATAGTAAATGTAAAGAGTACTCCTCCTGTAGGATAAAAACATTGCAATATCAGTAGAAATAAACACACTCAAATAAAAAATACTCTCTGACACTGACAATATATCATAGCTAGAGACCATGATATCATGCAGAAAAATAGTTGAACTAATGTAGCAACAACTACCATTGAGTTTGAAATAAAAATGAAGACTTTATTAAAAATAAAAGAGTTTCATCACACATTATGAAGGCATTCCACAACTAGACACCAATTATGGTGTCAGAAATCTCTAGTGATAAGAATTTGATCATTTTGGAAAGCATTGTTTACATTAAGTTGCTAAAGTGATTTGACAATTGATGCTAATAAGAACACTAACCCTTTGGTTTCTTGTGAGTTTCATAATATTCAAAGATTGAATTTTGCACTTAATAAGCTCACTCACATAAGCACATGTGACATAAGCCTAATATCTAATGTCCTGTTGATTGGTTAATACTGCTCAAATTCATTGGATATTGGCATCTATCCTTTTTATAATTGTAGTAATCCATTGTGATATCTTGTGGAATTGCTAATTGTGTAAAGAGCATCAATCATCTAATTTTCTTAAGTAAATTGATATCTCTCATATAAGTGTTAACAAGAGTCGTGGTTAATTGTTATTGATAATAAGTGCTCTAGTCTCTCTTTTACTTGCCATTATTGATAATTGTCTTATGGTTGATATCTATTGTGGATCTTTGGCATATTGGTGATCTTTTCCTTAAGAGCATATATTTTGTGGTTATCTAATGATTGGGCAATTATCTCTTGGTTATCTCTTGTATCTTGTGGTTATCACCTAGATTGGAGCATTTGCATCTCACATAGGTTACCAAAGCATCTAAGCAGTTATTGTTCATCCGGTCATTTGGTGTTTAATTGATCTAAAGAAAGGAGTTGACTCCATAAGGCACGGGTCTCATAAATAATTCAATCTTAACTCATAACTTGCTAAAATCAACCAAGTGGCAAGACCATTCAATCGTGTCTCCCGGACTTGTTGGTTGTCAATAAGTCTTGCATTTCCATCTTCCATAGGGACTACCCCCCATAGCCTATTGTTGGGAGACAGCTAGAACGAAGAGGTCAAGGATCAGAGTGACAACCCCCGACCTAAGCTGTTGTTGCACTGTACCTATATAATTTGAGCAACAACATATCACATTTTTTTATCATGTCCTTTTACAAACCTTTTCTTTGTTTTATATGCTTAATTGTGCCATTTCACATCACATCATTCAAAACCCAGGTTGTAGCCCTTCTTTGTAGGTTCTTTCGAGCATCCGTTATTCCTTATCACCTTGAACTAAGCCTTGTTCTTAGTATGAGTACCCTATCTAACCCTATTGTAAAGGTCACCTTTGAGCTATTGACTTTGAATATCCATTAGGTGACTTATACCGAGAAGCCTCCCTTATAGTGAAATTCCACTAAAGAGCAGGAGTTGGAGTGTTGAGGTGACAATGGCCTCAATTAGATGCTTAAGCCAATTAGATCAATGAAACCTCAATGCTCAAAGTAACTTAAACAATTTAAACAAGATTAGAGTTATGACGAGTGAGTGGTTACTTAGTGCAAAATTAACGATTTCTTAGAGTTTATGGATGAGCTTACGCCCAGCTTATATCAAGAATCTAGGGCAGCGAGATGAGGGTTGTTCAAAGGGCAAATAAGGGTGTCGTAAACTATAGCAAAGTTGTGTTGTAGGCCGCAGGCCATACCACCACAGCGAGAGATAGTGTGGGCAGTCTGTGGGGCTGCTTGGTGCCCTAATCTTCAGCGTGGAGGGAGATCCCTTTCCTAAAAGACAGCCACAGTCTTTAGGGACAATTCTGGGCAGTAATTAACGGGCAATGTATGCACTTCTAAGTGTTGTAGGTGACTTTGTGGGTTTTAGCGTGAGTCGCAAAACCACCTAGGCTTGAAATCTGATCAATCAAAAGACATCAGATTTACAGAGTATGCGTGGGTAAGTGCCAGTAAATCCTAGCATATTTAAGTGTCGTAAACTGAGCGGCACATCCCATCGACTTGGAGGCCCTCGAACTACGTTTAACTCTCTGCATCGGGGAATATAAAAATGGCATCAGCTCCTTCTGGACTCGTCAAAGATCAGTTTTTTGGCATCCCGCCATCAGAAATCAGATATCCCATCATCTGAGAAATGGGCAGAGAACATAGAATTGATGGTTTTGTTCTCCCGTAGGCGGAAGTGATCCAACGTCACGTTGTTTGAGTGTGTCAATTGACCACGAGAAAACAACGACTAGCAGGGTGTGATGTACAAACTGTTGAATATGTAGGGGAAAGATTAGTGTTGACAGGTGGGCGAAGCAATGTCCCTATTAACTGTGTAGCACAGTTCGTTGTTGTGAAGGTGATTATTGTTCGGTGGTGTATGAGCCATTTCTTGATTTGTCATTTCCTATCCCGACTATACGAACATCAAAGAAAGTGTCATTGCCTCGACAAAGAGCCTCAGCAGCTTCAAAAACGCAATTAAAGGATGACGCTAGAAGTGGCAATATTGGTGGCCACAGAGAGGGGAGTTGCAGATCAGACCTTAAGATTCAATCAAAGGCAGAGGTAGATATACCTTCCCAAGCAACCTCTCCACCTATTCTTCAGAACAAATTTATTGAAACAGAAGAAAAGGCTACAAATGAGTCTGCTCTGTTGGAAGGTAGAGTGGTAGATGAACCTACTTGGAATGTATCTGGTCCACAAGAAAATAATGGATGGAATGTATCTCGTTCACCAGAAGATAGTCGATGGAATGTATCTGGTCCACAAGAAGATATTGGATGGTTGCACTATCTTGGATCACCAACTGGATCTGAAGATATGTTATATCTTGGGCAAGGTTCTTTTGATACATTGGAAAATGTGCAGCAAGTTGAGAATCACTGTGTAGAAAATTCCATCTCTAAATCTGATTTAACTCTGCCTGATGGCTCTCAAACAGAGTCTCCTCTTCCCGTGGTTGGGGGTTCAGAGGTATTATTACTTCCGTATAAAGAAATGGATTTTGTAGTTGGTAATGACCTGGAGTTAACATGTAAGTCTCCATATTTGGCTCGGGTGGACACTGATGATGGCTTACACAAACAGTTAGATGAATCTTTTGACGGGTTTGGGCAATCGTTTGATGAGGATGAAACATCTGTTGTTCAGAAAGAAGAATCAGAAGAAATTGAATCATAAAACTTTTAGTTCATAGAATAGTTGGTATGAAAGAATATGGATCAGTTATTAACAATAACAATAATGTGGATTCTGAATTGCAATCCCTAGATGAAGAGGAGCATGAAGCGCGCAACATGGAGAATTCAAGAGGTCGTACAACATCAAGTTTGGGTGGCTGCCATGGTGGAGGAATACAACTCTATAATGAGTAATGATGTTTGGGAAGTTGTACCTAGACCTCAGGATAGATCAGTTGTAGGTTCAAGATGGATCTACAAGATTAAGTATGCGGCAGATGGCAACGTAGAAAAGTACAAGGCTAGGTTCGTGGCTAAGGGGTATGCTCAGAAGGAAGGAATCAACTATGAGGAGACCTTCGCCCCTGTAGCTAGGTATACTTCTATTAGATCCGTGATATCCCTTACAGCGCAAATGGGATGGGAGATTCACCATATGGACGTCAAGACTGCATTCTTGAATGGGGTGATAGAAGAAGAGGTATACATTGAACAACTAGAGGGTTTTGAGACATATGAGAAGAAAACTCATGTATGCAGACTAAAGAAAGCCTTGTATTGGTTTAAGCAAGCACCTAGAGCTTGGTATGGTCGAATTGATGGTCACTTGCAAAAGATGGGATTTGTCCAAAGTGACACAGATCCCAATCTCTACTATCTGAAAGTAGAGAATGAGCCTCTAATTCTGGTATTATATGTAGATGACTTATTTCTGACAAGTTCATCTTAGCTCATCAAGGACTACAAGGAGAACCTCGCAGCGGAATTTGACATGAAGGATTTGGGGTTGATGCATTATTTCCTGGGGTTGGAAGTTTGACAGCAGAAGGGTGAAATCTTCCTTGGAGAAGGGAGATATGCTACATAAATTTTGAAGAGATTGAGGATGCAAGATTGTAGACCCATGGCTACTCCAATGATTACCAACTGGAAAAAGATTGATGTGTCTGACGATAAAGAAGTAGATCCCACCTTGTACAGACAGCTTATAGGATATGTTATGTATCTGGTCAACACCGGGCCAAACATCTGCTATACGGTCAACACCCTCAGTCAGTTCATGGTGGAACCAAAGAGGGCACACTGGGCAGAAGCTAAGGACGTTCTCACATATATATGAGGAACAGCCGAGCATAAATTGAAGTACATCTGAGGTAATGACATTAAACTAAGTGGATTCACTGACACAGATTGGGCAGGAAGTTCAGTAGATTGGAAAAGTACCAAAGTGTATTGTTTCAATATTGGATCAGGAATGACCTCCTGGTGCAGCAGGAAACGAAAGTCCGTAGCACTGAGCTCAGTTGAATCTGAATATATTGCAGCAAGCACGACATCATGTGAAGCCATATGGCTTAGAAAGCTACTTGTGAATCTATTCAGGAGAAAGATGGAAGCGACCAGTATACTATGTGATAATCAGAGTTGCATCAAGCTCTCTGAGAATTCGGTTTTTCATGATCGGTCGAAGCACATTGACAGCAGGTGTCATTTTATCAAAGACCGTGTCCAATGGGGAGCAATACAATTACAGTACACTCCTACAGGAGAACAGGTGGCAGACATTCTCACTAAAGCCCTAGGGAGAACAAAGTTTGTTTATTTCAGGGAGAATATGGGGATGTTTGAGAATCTGTTTCAGTAGAAGCAAATAATGTAGAACTTGAGAGGGAGGTGTAGTACAGATGTAGCAGTGGCAGTGGTAGTGTCATGGACAGCGGTACAATGGTAGCAGCAGCGCGGTGTTGGTGGACAACATCAGCAGCACAGAGGATGCTTCAGGGTCAAAGCAATATGCAGCAGGCATAATTGCTAGAGCACTTTCCTCGCTAAGAGGGAGTGTTGATTTTTTGTAAAATCGGAAAGTGCTCTAAGTCTCCAATTTGTGGAGATGCTTAGACACTAGTATTCTAAAGAACCCAGAAACCGTTTGTGGAAATTCCACTCGGTTATTGTTTTATTAAAATAATAATTATTTTAATGGGGACCCTAAGTCTAAACTTAGGGAAATTAAATAACTAATGGGTATTAATAAAATAAAGTGTGAATCTTCTAAAGAACATAGATCAAGTCAAATTATGATCTCAGGCGTTGATTAGAGATCTAATCGGGGTCGTTGATTTCTCAACGAGAAGACTATAAAGGAAGTCTCAAGGGTCATTTGAAAGACACATCAATGCAGATACTCAGTTGCCCAAGTCAATCGATTTTCTCAGTGGTCGAAGTTCGGCAAGAGAAAATCGACTCAGAGGAAGGGTTGCAGGTGGAGGAGAAGCAGAGAGGGTTCAACAAATTCCGAGGTGCAAGAGCAGGTGACGCAGTGCCAGGAAGAGATAGTGCAGAGGCTAGGAGGGAGCAGCGCAGAGGGGTAACGCAGTTCTGCGCAGTCTCCATGCAAAGCTAGCGCAGTGGTGACGCAAGGGGCTCAGGAGGGCCGCAAGGGTCCTTCCAGGGTCATTTCTCATCGGAATATTTTGAGAGGAATTACTCAGTGTTATCATAATTTCTCTTCGTCACTACTACCGTAAATTGTACAAGAACATTATGTTGAATAATAGAAACGCTCATCTATTGCACTGATTTTCCCGCATTGGGTTTTTCAAGGACAATTGTCCAAAATATCTATCATTTATGTGCTAGTATTTTCCTTATTATTCCACTCAGTAACTATATGTCGAAGTCTGCATTTGAATTTATTTCAATATTTACTGAAGAGATTTCTACAAATAACTTATTTCTGAATAATAAGTAGAAGAAGTAACATCAGATAATGCAGTAGGATTTCAAGTTGAAATTTTCACATTAACTACCAATTATCTAGCCATCAATTGTGTCAGGAGATCCGAACATTGATTCTGTGATTGGGCTCTCTACTCTACAGCGTGTTGCCCTCCAACCAAGGCATTCGACAAAGTCAAAAATCTTTCTTCAAGGCCCTGATTTCCAAGCTCTCTATCACCCATATTACCTGTATTTTGTCCCTCAACTGCCCTTTGTTTTTCTGTAGCCTCATTGGTAGCAACCTAAGAAACCGGATTCGTTGCGTGGGGCCCACGAATCCCGAATCCGACGTATTGAATACGATACGTACGGATTCATACCCAAATTACATGATTCAATTGTATCCGTACAGGATACGTCGAATCCTGATCGTATCTTGTACGAATGCGATTGAATCTCGTACAGCCAGATTCGACCAGCGAAAAAGTGCGATTCTGAGTTATAAAACTCTGAATTCTCTCACTATTTCTCAGAGTTATTTGTTTGTGAAGTGAGCAAGGAGCAAGGGCTAGCAAGGACCAAGGGTTAGCAAGGAGAAAGGGAGTTTTTTCAAAGAGATTGGAGCATCCGATAAGTGCACTGTCCCTCTATGTTTATGCACTTAGTTTGTTGTTAGTGTTTGCATGTGCATATGTTTTATATATTTGATCATTTTTGTTTATTTGTTATAGTATTCATGGCTCAATCAAGGGCAGCAAGGCAAGGGCAAAGAAAGGGGAATAATGTCCCCATTGGAGATGCCCCTCCTGTCCCTGTTTCATCAGGGTCTACAAGTATTCCATCTATTGGAAGTGGGGCTACAACAGCAGCCTCAAATGTGCAGAGAAAACAAACTCGTGACCCCAAATACCCATTGTGGAAATATGTGACAAGAGATGCAGGGCCAGGCAACAAGGCAAAGGGAGGAGGCAATTGTTCATGGAAATGCAATTTTTGCAACTGCAGTTTCACTTGCACATATTTCCGTGGGAAAGCTCATTTGTTGGGTTTGCCAGGTTGTGGCATTCAATCTTGTACAGCAATTGAATTGGCACAGAGGAAGGAATTGGAGAAAGAGAAATTTGTTGGTGCAACAAATGTGGCATCAAAATCAAAACAAAACAAGAATGATGACCCCCTTCCATTCTTAAGGAAAAGCAGCAACAAGTTCCCTTTTGAGAGTTTTAGTAGGGGACAATTAGCAAAGAGAAAGGCAACCCCAGTAGGTCCAATGGACAAGATTTTTCAAAAAGAGAAGAGGGAAGAGCTTGATCTCACCATTGCATTTTTTTTTTCTATCAGACCTCCATATCCTTTAATGTTGCATGGTCACCTCTATTTATTGAGATGTGTCGAGCTCTTAGTCATGGGGTTCCATCAGGGTATGTGCCTCTGGGGTCAGA
Organism: Pinus albicaulis; assembly: GCA_034641835.2. Classification (NCBI taxonomy): domain Eukaryota; kingdom Viridiplantae; phylum Streptophyta; class Pinopsida; order Pinales; family Pinaceae; genus Pinus; species Pinus albicaulis. The sequence goes on along the minus strand of JAXQQM020086370.1, from coordinate 241,175 downwards.
GAAGCTCAGAACCACATTGTTGACAAAGGCAAAGAAAGAGGTGGACAAAATGCTTGAGCCTATTAAATCAGCATGGCCAACATCTGGGGTTAGCATTGTTTCTGAAAGATGGACAGATCCAGCACACCACCCATTCATCAACTTCATGGTGTCATCCTTGAATGGTCCAGTTTTCTTGAAATCAGTGGATGCACTTGGACGATACAAGGATGCACAATATATGGGTGAGTTATTTATTAAAATTATTGAAGATGTAGGTGTTGATTCTTATGTGCAAATCATTAGAGATAATGCACCTGTTCGCAAAGCTGCTGGCATGATTGAGGAAGCAAAATATCCACAAATATTTTGGACACCTTGCATTGTCCATTCATTGAACTTGGCACTGAAATCTATTGCCTCTGATGTGCTTTGGATTGGAGCCATTATTGAGGATGCATGGCATATCTGCAACTTTGTACAAAACCATACAAATGCCCTCACTATCTACAAGGAGTACACCAATCTATCATTGTTGAAGATTGCGGATACACGGTTTGCCTCTTCATTCATCATGTTGAAGAGGTTGAGAGAGGTCAAGACCGCTCTTGGGGCCATGGTTATTTCAGAGTTTTGGTCTTTTTGGAGAAAGACGGATCAAGCAGCCTCAAAGAAAGTGAAGGACACAGTGTTGGATGATCTATGGTGGGAGAAGGTAGATCTAGTTATTCAAATCATGGAGCCTATCATTTCCTTGCTCCGATTTGCAGATACAGACCAACCCATCCTAGGAGAGGCTTATGAGGGATGGGATTCCATCATTGAGTCTGTGAGGACCATTGTTTTACAGTAGAGGCGTGTGGCTGGCACAGACATCACCAGAGGCCTTCTTCATCAACATGTTAGATATTCTTTGTCACAGATGTGGACAATAATTGCACGCTTCTTTATATTGTTTACTCACTCCCTAACCCAAAATACTATATATGAGTGGTCGTAATGGTGGGACCTTCTTTCATTCTCCCACATGGATGGTTTAATCTCACAGAAAGATGCATTCAAGAGGATTTTCTCAGGAGAGGGCATCACGCTGATGAGTGAGACGCTGAAAAGAGTTTTTCCATCACCTGTAAGATTTGCAGCAAGGGGGATGTGATTGTATGGTGGGGTTGGCTACCATTCTTGTAAGGTAAACCATGAAAAATGTTTCCTCAGGCAGTATAAGCATAGCCATGAGGCTCCTCTCTCAGGTGACTTCATTCTCTTGTTGCGAGAGGAATTGGATCACATATGGGAATTTGTATAGTGTGAAGAAGAGCAGGCTTGAGCAATCCAGGGCAAAGACAATGGTGTATGTGCACACCAACCTTTGTCTCATCTAAAGGCAGAGGGAGGATTGGTTGAAGGGTAAGACAAAGATGTAGGATGTCTTTCCTGATGATATGGGTCTAGACAGCAATGTTGAGTTGGCATTGGCCAACTTGGATCTCAATGCACCAATGCTAGAGCCTGTCACATTTGATGATGTCGATACAGTAGAGGCGTCATCCTCCACACCAGCAGATGCAGAGATGACATAGGAGGAGGATGCAGCAGAGGAGAGCAGTGGTGAGCATGATCATCAGGATGAGGACAGTGACGTTGATTATGATGATGAGGATTGATGACTCATTGACTCTGACTCATTGAGGCTTCAGGCTTATAATCTTGTAGACTTGTAGACAGTAGTTGTTTTGTATTTTATATTTCTATTTGCCATTGGCAGTGTACTTATGTAACACATTTTGATTCTGATGACTTAATGAGAAAACTACAGTATCTTACTATCTTGTCTTTCTGAGTAAATTGTAATATGTATGATTGACAATTTGACAATTGTATGATGTATCAATATATCATTGTATCAATGTATCATGTATGAGTATCTAAGATCTTAAATCTATGTTTGAATCAATGAATTTGTGTAAAAAATATCTAATTTTTAATAGGTTGCTACCTAAGTCACATGACACAAGGACACGAGACACGAAGGACACGTAAATACGAGTATTCGACACGAGACACCGTGACCTCGAAAACAGGACACGAGAGACACGTTTTATATATATATATATATATAAATTAATAATTTATAAATTAATATTAACAAATTAGTAAATTACAATTATACAACTTACAAGGCTACAAGCACATTAAAACCATAAGCTATAACAATAGTCATTAGTCAATGAGTCAATGACTCATGAGTCATTAAAATTTAACTCAAATAACCCCATCCCTGTTCCCATGCCTAATAGTTTTTTTCACAATGGCTTCACTGCTTCAACTTTTATCATTTCTCTGTGAGTTGATTTCTTTTTCCACACATGAATGAGATGAAATTCAGCTTATCTGATACAAGGTAGGTGGACATTAGTCGCAGGCTCGAGAAAAATCATTAATCACAGGCTATAGACATGAAATAATTCAATGCACCTAGAAAACGAGGAAAGGCATCACTCTTTCAAGGGAGAAGGAACAACACTTCCCTAGATCGAGAGTCGAGATTGCAGCCTCATTAAAACGGAAAAGACGGAATTTTGAACTCCTTCTAGAGAGCAGAATGAGTCTGTCTATTTATCAGTTTGTTCTATTCATAATGGCTTCCATTTTATTTATTCCTCTTTTTAATTGATCCCTTTTCCCCACACGAATGAGATGAAATTTAGCTTATCTGATTCAAGGTAGGTGGTGATTAGTCGTAGGCTCCAGAAGCATCATCAATCAGAGGCTACAAGATTTGGTTTTGTTTAGTTTTAGTTTATTTATTTAATTTTTTTCAAATTAATTCGACTGAAATGGTTAAAATTTGCATTAAAAAGTTTCTAAGGCTGCACCGTATGGTATGATAATACATACAAAATGGGACTTTCAGAAGTCAGTGTTCCAAGAAATCCTAAAATTTCAAAAATGGTGCCAATAAAGCTGATCTGATATTATTGTTTTGAAAATATAACTATGAAACAGACTAGTTTGGATCCTCACATTCTGATATAAGAGCAAAACTACCTTACATAACATTTAAAAACCTAAGATTAGTAAAAGAAGTGTTCTCCAAGAAGAACTTCTCGCTTGATGTCTGCCTACAGCTGGAACACAAATTTGAAATTTTCCATCTTCCATCTTCCAATCTCCATGTACTTGTTGGATAGTCTCCTCATCCTTTACAACAACAGGGACGGAGCCAGTTGATAGCCAATTGATACCTTTGATAGCCAAAAAACTAACGAATTTTTTGTCATTTTTGTATTTTTTCATGGAAAACGTGTCCTAATGCGGGGAATACGTTAGGGCAAGTATTCCAAACCTAGGACACGAGTATTCTATCCAAGGACATGAATGCCAAAACGGAGGGTACGTATTCAATTTCGGAGGACACGACCAAAAACGTATTGGACACGTTTTAGGTCGTATTTGGTGTCCGACACGTGAAATACGGGACACGTGACCCTGGAGGACGTGTCCTGTGACTTAGGTTGCTACCTAAGTCACTTGATACGGGGATTCGGGATTCGATGGATACGAGGATTCGAGAATCAGATTTGGGATACGGTGAGCCCTGGAACAGGACATGTCCGGGATAAGTTATATATTATTTTATTTAAAAAATGTATATATATATATATATATATATAACAAGACATGTCCGGGATACGTTATATATTATTTTATTAAAAAAATGTATATATATAACAGGACATGTCCGGGATACGTTATATATTATTTTATTAAAAAAATGTATATATATATATAACAGGACATGTCCGAGATACGTTATATATTATTTTATTAAAAAAATGTATATATCCGGGATACGTTATATATTATTTTATTAAAAAAATGTATATATATATGTGTATATATATATCTACACATATATATATACACACATATATATATATACACACATATATATATACATTTTTTTAATAAAATAATATATAACGTATCCCGGACATGTCCTGTTCCAGGGCTCACCGTATCCCAAATCTGATTCCCGAGTATATCTATATATACATTTTTTTAATAAAATAATATATAACGTATCCCGGACATGACCTGTTCCAGGGCTCACCGTATCCCAAATCTGATTCTCGAATCCTCGTATCCATCGAATCCCGAATCCCCGTATCAAGTGACTTAGGTAGCAACCTATTTGTAAAAGCATTGTAATGTTGTGTATAAGGTTGTTTGTCAAATCTTGAAATACACTATACTATCATATTGAACCCTTCAAGATGGTAGGATACACTGCTCTAATACCACTATAACATACACCCTTTTCTTTTAAAAAGATAGTACTGGCAACAATGAAATAACTCCAAAAATAACATATTTAGGAAAACCTACAAACTGATATAATTCAAATTTCTAGCAGCAATGAAATAACTCATAAAATAACAATATTTACAAAAACCCACAAACTAATATAACTCTTAGCTTGTGGGTTTTTGTAAATATTGTTATTTTATGAGTTATTTCATTGCTGCTAGAAATTTGAGTTATATCATTTTGTAGGTTTACATGAGTTACTAGCTCCACAACTCACATGGAAGCCTAAGTTTATTGATGAAATATTGTGGAACACTGATCTCATCCATGTCATGTGAATAGATACTCTATTTTCCACTAGCCATAACTCATTGTCCTCCAAAATGGCTAACAAAGACACTTGAAAATGTTTGCCCTGATGAGGTTGGAAAAACAACAAGAAGAAGTTCCACCAAGCAAAATGGAGGTGGTGTACATGATTCTGATTCACCTGTTGATATGGATGTTTCTTATAATTGTGAATTGAATTTGTCTACAAACCTTGAACCAACTTCCTTCAAAGAAGTCGCTTCTCATTATGAATGGAATGAAGTGATGCAAAAGGAATATGATGCCTTGATAAAGAATAGCACTTGGAAGTTGTGTGGCTCAGGAAAATCCGAGAAGATTTGCAGATGAAACAAATGCATCCAGCTCCGCTCATGATCGATAACACTTCTACAATAAAGTTGGCCAAGTACCCAAAGTTCCATGATCGAACGAAGCACATCAATACAAAATACCATCTGATTTGACATCATGTTGAGGCCAAGACAATCCATTTACACAATGTTGCACGACTCGTACTCGTATAAGACTCATCTGACCATTGACTCGTCGACTCGTATAAGACTAGTCAAAATGCAAAAAAAAATTAAAATATGGTAAATTTTAAGCAGAAAAAGAAACTAATGATAATTCAAGTCCTTATAAGTTATAAAAACCACAATATATGCAATAATTCATAACAACATCTTATATTTAATAAAGTACAACATAGCATATTAGATTTTTGTAAGCAAAACATTTAGATACTGAATAAGAAAAGGAATCATGATTCCATAATTAAAATAAAAAATGTCAGCCAGTTCAAAATTCAAATACAAATGTCATAAATGATAAATGATTGTCTCATAACAATCTTGAGTCTCATCACTCATGGACAACCACGCCTATAATAAGCCCTCGTGGAGTTCATGGTAGCATCGAAACGCTGAAGCAACTGTGAGGCAGGTGTATTGGGAGTCTCCATTTGAGATGGAAAACTAGAGAGATCCTCAATCTCTTCATCAAGCCAACTCAAATCAGGGGGCTCCTCCTCCACAACCCAATCAGACTCTAAATCAATAGTATCCTTTGGTTGCACTTATTTTGTGAGCATTCGAAGGTTGTAGTAGATGAAAACCAACTTCTCCAACCTCTCATGCTCCAACTTGTTTCTCTTTTTGCTGTGGATGTGCTCAAAAACTGACCAATTGAGATCACAAGAAGAAGCACTACAGGGTTGACTCAGAACTCTGATGGCGAATTCTTGTAATTGCGGTGCCTCAGAGCCACAATCTATCCACCAATGAGCTGTAAAAAAATAACAACAAAGATTATCAGTTTGCAATGCCAAACATATAAAAGAGAACTAGTAAAATTACAAGCTAAGTTCTAACAATTTGCACTTACAAGGCATTTTCTTGTCCTTGAGACGTTGGCTTGAGTTGAATCCAAACATGCCAGATGCTTCCTTGTACGTATCTCGTTGTAGGTTGATTTTGTCTTGAATATCTACATATGGGAACATCTTCTCAATGCATATCATGACACCTATCATCACCTCGGGATCTCTTTGAATGTTAGACCCCTCATTATAGAATAAGCTCGGATTGAGATATGCTCCTGCTGCATGCAATGGTGAATGTAGTTGTTTGTCCCACCTGGAATCAATAATTTGCCATATAGGGAGATATTTAGATTCATCTCCCTTATAGAAAGTCTTGATGGCCTCTTTGGCCCTATCCATGCCCTCATAAATATATCCCATTGGAGGTTTCTCTCCATCCATCAATCTCAAGACTTTCACAAGGGGCTCAGTGAAGCTGACAATCTCAGTGACTTTGTCCCACAAACTATCACCAAAGACAGATGCTTTCACAGACAATGCTTCTGGTTTTGTGTTATCTTTCCAAAATACCCATTGTTGACTACAAAACATTCTTCGCAAAGCTTGGTACTCATACAAAAGGCTTTGGAGGGAAAGAAAGTTTGTAGCAAACCGTGTGACAGCTGGGCGACTAAGCTCACCCTATGTGAATTCCCTCATAAGGTTCAACACCCAAGCATGATTATAAATATACTTGGTAATTTGTTTGCATTCTTGCACAACATCCTGCACCCACTCCAACTTCCCAATATCCTCTAGTATCAAATCTATGCAATGGGCAGCGCATGGAGTCCAAAAAATCGTGGGATATTTGGCACAAAGCAACCTTCCAGCTGCTAAATAATTTGCTGCATTGTTCGTGATTACTTGGACAACATTTGCAACCCCAACTTCCTCCACCACATCAGCCAACAATGTAAAAATCAAATGTGCATCTTTTACATTTGCAGATACATCAATGGATTTTAGGAACATGGTTCCTTTAGGGCAAGCTACAACAAAATTTATTATTGTTCTACCCCTCTTATCTGCCCACCCATCAGACATAATTGTACAACCTCTAATTTTCCATGAGCTTTTAATGCTCTCCAATTTTTCCTTGACACACTCCAACTCCTCATCTAGCTCTTTCCCCCTAAGTGCATTATAAGATGGGGCTTTGTATCCACGGCCAGCACTTGCAATGGCATCCACCATGGGCTGATAAAAATATGACTTTGCATAGTTGAATGAAAGACTGTTATGGTACCAAAACCTCCTCACTGCCATATCTGCCTCCTTCCTCTTCTTTTCATTAAAACTATCCAAGGTTGGTTGAGATCCTAGAGTTGTAAGAGGAGTGAAGAAAGAAGAGGTTATACTCCTGTTTGTTGCAACACTTGAAGAGGAGTTACCAATACCCGGACTTTCAATCTGTGTTTCACTCTGAGATGAAGATCTACCTATCCCAACAATCTCATCCTTTCTTCTTACCCTCTTAGAAGTTTCTTCTTTAATGGCTTCCAAAGCAGCTGCCATTTCAGTAGTGACTTCATCAGGGCAATTTTGACAACATCCCACACCATTCCCAGGAACTCTAGCTAGGTGGTATTTTAGCCTGTTTATTCCTGCATGCATTGTGGCATTGCAATAATTGCACTTCACATGGTGGTCATTACCGGCAATGATTCGTTGACCATGTGCCCATGCCGGATCACGAGACTTTCTATACCCCTTTGGTGGCATGGTGACGAAATCTGGAAGAAAAAAATTAAATTTTTAAAATCTAATTCATCATATTTTTTAATTTTTTTTTGGTTTTTTGGTTATTAATTTTTTTTTAACTTACAATTTTTTTTGGCCCTGTGGCTGAGTTTCTCAGCCACACAAGGCCGCTGTGTGGCTGAGAAACTCAGCCACAGGGCCTGCAGGCTCATGAGGCAGATTGTAGGCCCTGTGGCTGAGTTTCTCAGCCACACAACGACCCTGTGTGGCTGAGAAACTCAGCCACGGGGCTTGCGCGCTGAGGAGGCAACCCGCAGGCCCTTGTGGCTAAGTTTCTCAGCCACACAGGGCCGTTGTGTGGCTGAGAAACTCAGCTACAAGGCCAAAAAAATTTGCAAATTGCAAGTGAACAAAAAAAAAAAAATTGAATTGATTAGATAAAATTTTAAAAAAATTACATGCAAGCAGCTAGTTGCAAAGCAGTGAAACAAAGATCATGAAGCCTACTTGAACAGTGTGCTTCTACTCCGCCAGTGTTGCTACTTCGCCAGTGCTGTGACTCCAACTTGCTGTTACAGTGTGTTGCTACTCCACCAGTGCTGTGACTCTGCCAGTGCTGGTGACTCCGCCTGTGCTGCTACTTCGCCAGTGCTGTGACTCCAACTTGCTGTTACAGTGTGCTGCTACTCCGCCAGTGATGTGACTCTGCCAATGTGCTGTGACTCCGCCTGTGCTGCTACTATGCCTGTGCTGTGAATCTGCCTTGCTGCTACTCTGCCTGTGCTGCTACTCTACAGTGTTGCTACTCTCCCAGTGTGTTGCTGGTACAGTATGCTGCTACTCCGCCAGTGTTGTGACTCTGCCAGTGTGCTGTGACTCCGCCTATGCTGCTACTCTGCCTGTGTTGTGACTCTGCCTTGCTGCTACTCTGCCTGTGCTGCTACTCTCCCAGTGTGCTGCTGCTACAGTGTGCTGCTACTCCGCCAGTGCTGTGACTCTGCCACTGTGCTGTGACTCCGCCTATGCTGCTACTCTGCCTGTGTTGTGACTCTGCCTTGCTGCTACTCTGCATGTGCTGCTACTCCGCAGTGCTGCTACTCTCCCAGTGTGTTGCTGCTACAGTGTGCTGCTACTCCGCCAGTGTTGCTACTCTGCCTGTGCTGCTACTCCGCCTGCGCTGTGACTCTGCCTTGCTATTACTATGTGCTACTATTCCGCCAGTGCTCACTTCGCTAGTGTTGCTACTCCGAAAGGGAGAGAGGTGCTTATAAAACATTTCCTTCCCTCCAAATTCCCTTTTCCTCCACCTCATTTCCAAAAAAAATAAAAAAATAAAAAAATTGAGAAAAATCCAAAAAAAATGCTTTTTGTTGTAGGACGGGTCTTATAGGGGTCCGATACGGGTGCTATGAGAAACCCGTGGGTCTTATGAGAGTAGGTGGGTTTAATGCGAGTTTGCGCGGGTAAGGGTAGAGAGCATAGGTTCTATGTGATTGACCAGGCTCGCTATATAACCCGCGAAGACCCACGAGTACCCGCGTGTCTTATACGAGTGGTGCTTCTCTGTATTCACACCATTGTTCCACAAATGAGCAAATTGCAAACATCTTCACCAAAGCGCTTGGAAGAGAAAAGTTTGAAAGATTCGGAACGATGCTTTGACTCACCAACATCCCTTCAGATTAAGGAGGGGGATGTTGACAACTAATCCTAAGGGATTGGGAGAAATTGTAATATAATGTAAATATAAAATAAGGAAGTTGAAGAGACACTGGGAGAAGAATCCCAAGAGTCTCACCTCCATGTATATATTCATATGCATCCTTAATGAATAACAAGTCAGTTTTTGGTCGAGTTACCTCCTGCCTGACAAGGTTAAAGGAGAAAACTCTTTCTCTAATTTCTTCGCAAAGCCATCAATTTGAGTTGATGCTTTTGCGGCAACCTAAGTCTCTTCCTTAATCTTCTTCTTACATGGACACTGGCTCGCATAGTGACCAATCTTGTCACATGCAAAGCATTTCACTTTTCTTGTCCTTCACAAAAGCCTCTCCCACTTCCCTTTACTTTACCTTCTCCCTTTGCAATAAGAGTAACATTCTCCTCATCATCCCCACCATCATATTGGCCTACATTTTTGGAACATCTCATTGTCTCTTCCTATATGAAATCAACCAACAATTTATCCCAAATGGGAAGATTTTCCCGTACAAAAATCCCATCAACAAAGACATCCCACTTCGTAGGAAAACCACTCAAGGTTGGTCTAACCAACTCTTCACTATCAATAGCATCCCCCACTGCTACCAACTCATCTCTAATCTAAGTAATCTTTGTCATGTACGATGCCACTGTTAGTTTCAGACATCCTGGTATTTCTCAATGTCTCTTTCAACACCACCTTTCTTTTCTGAATTGCAATCTAGTATAACTTGGTTAGAATGCCCACATCTCAAAGGCATTCTTCTTCTTTGTCAAATGAGGTATAATATGGTCTTTAAAGGAATCCAAGGTTACTCCCTTGGCCTTCACATTCCTTTTATTAAACTCAACCAATTGAGTAGCATATGTACGAAAACTGATAGCCTTCTCTACAACATTCCACAACTCCTGCTCCTCAAACAACAAAACAATCCTCTCCCTCCATGGGCTGAAGTTTCATGCCCCATCCAATTTATCCTCATAACGCAACCCAATAGCCATCACTAACGCAACTAACCAACAGTAGCTTTCCCTTCACCCTTTTCTTGAATTGTTTCCTGAAGCCCAACGGCACGTCTCGTCTACGTTTCCTAACAATATACAACCCTGCGTTGCCGGCATGTTTCTTTCCGCCTTGCACACAGTTTCTCCTATCAACGAATCAATCCCACGACTAGCAACTCCTCTATCAATTTGCCTTCAAATCTTCGTTGGCCAACTGCAGTTTCAAGCTTAGCCATTGGCCCCTACGTGATTGATGGTTGTGCCTCATTCGCATCGACTTTCTACACCGCAGTCCATCCCATTATCGCATTAGATTGTTGCCCCTAACCTGGCAGCTGTCAGCTACTATAGTGGCTGACTGCGCGCATTCTGCTACGCAATTTGCTAGTGTGGGCCTGCCTCTTGCAACGGCTGCTTTGGTTGCCCCTGTCGACTGTGGTGACTGGGTCAAGCCTACCAGCCACCCAGCAGGCCCCTACTCACTTTCCTTTTTATTTTTGTATTTTATTTTATTTAAAATAAAAAAAATAAAAATAAAAGAAAAATGTGTGCCCACTAAAAACAATTTTGGCATGGATGAAAAAAATTCTCTCAGTTGCTTTAAAAATAAAAATACAAATTGATTTGTATGATCCCAGCCAAACCTGGCTCTGGCGATCTGGTACAAACCCAACACGTATGATTCCAAGATCAAATCAGAGTGTTGGTTCTAATACCATGTTAGAATTTACATGAACCCAGCACCCAATATTTAATTCAAAGCAATTAATTACTGAACAAATACATGGCTAAGTTCCTAAAACATAATATTCAGTGGAAACAAATTACGATCTGATTCACATATTCAAAAATGATTTTTTTCCCAACAAATCAATTCTTCATTAATAAAAACTCGAAACTTACTTGGGTTCTCGTCCTAGGACAATGGCCCAACTGAGAAATTACATATTACAATATGCCAAATCTGATCCAGGAGATCTGCTCTCTTGTAGATCCGGATCTCCAGCCCCTTTGCACTCTCTCGAACCTAACACATGCTTACTGAGATGCCTCTCAACCTTATGCTACTGTTATATGTTTTCTCCTCACCTTACCCTTGCTTTTATAAATTTACATTGAGCCCAAACCCTAATCCTAACCCTAACACTAATCTCAAAGTGATTGAAAGTCGAGATTAGATCTCACGTCACTTGAGATCCACTGCTAAGATTAAAACTTATTCACTAAAGTAAATAATTACTTTTCCTAAGTTCTATTTTAGCTCAATAAGCTTACATAATAATCTGTGTTTTTCCTAAGTTAAACTTCGGCTAAGTTACATCAGCAACTTGCTCAACCTAAAGCAAGACTTCAAAGGAGATCTGGGTGACTTCTACATGCCCATACACAAGGCCTGTGCAAAAATAATTGCTTGAGCTACAAACTTCAAAAAACCAAAGTGTTCTTCAAGAATTGTTATTTACAATTATAGTTTTAATGATTTGACATAAGTAGAAGAATAAATTGTTGAGAGAGCATTGCTATTTGCAATTATATATGTCTTAATGATTTGAAATAATTAGAAGAACAATTTATTGAGTGAATTTACATCATCCTTGTATGGGTTGTTCTGAAAATGCTATATCTATTATTTTACTTTTGTCATAAACATTGCAAGAGTGAGGGATGATCAGCAAAAGTAGGATCATCATCAGTCTCGCAATAAAACAAGAACTATCTTACAATGGGGTTTAGGGGAAGACACAAACAACCAATTTCAGGCCAATGTTCTCCTCTAGGGACTTCTCTCTACAAACAAGGGCTCGAGTGAGGACATTGATTTTTATTACAATTAAAATATAAAAAACAATCCCATAACAACAAGTAAATCCCATCCAACAGTAAGCTACCATGTGTCAATGCAAAAGAACAAAAGGAGGCTCCTCAATTCAAGGATATCTCTTTTTTCCAAGACCTAATGGCTCTAAATTGTCAAGTGCCCTCTTGATGAAGAATGTAACTAGTATTGGTCTTCACAATTGTATTTGTCAAATGAAAGAAGAAAAAAAAAAGGATTTTTTATTGTAAAACAATTTGACTTATTAAAGCATTGGTTTCATGCTTGGGTCAATGGTCAATAGGTCAAAGCACCCATTGTGTGCTCTAGGATTTTTCTTGATTCAAAGTCATTATGTAAGAAACCCTTCCTAGGCTCATTATGACAAAGAAAGAAAATATTTGAGGGATTTGAGGACTATTTGATGATGATTTTGTAGAAGATGAAAGGTTGGCTTGATGGTTGGAGGAAGATCTAAAGGTCTTGGTTTGTCTCAATTTGGTTTGATTCTACTAGAGGAAGAGTTTGACCAAGTTTCCCCCTTCATAGGGGTTTTTCCTAGTTGTGCGCCTATCTTTGGTGTCTTTGTGATCTTCTTGCTTGGAATCTATCTTGATCATGAAAAGAACATAATAACAATAATGGAGAACAAAATAATAATCACAATAATTTGTCAAAGTATAAGAGAAATCAAGCCAAAGAACCTAGTATATATGTTGCCCGATATTTATCAACATGGTATCAGAGCTTGGTTCGTTTGCATAAAGGGCAGTAAGAAGGTTATGTTAGCTTCAAGACATCAAAATAAGGGCAGCTATCTAGGATCGGGTTCCTAGAAGAAAGAAAACCAAATTCAAAGTGTTATCATTCCACTAGATTCCCAAGGCTAAGGAAGAAATCCCAACAGAGGTAACCACAAACCAAACTTTTGACTTGATAGCTAGCCCTATCAAGCCGGAGAGGGCTCTCTCCAAAAGGGTCACAGCCAGGAAGGCTGGAGCAATTTAGGGTTTTAGGCTAGGTATAGAATGCAAGGGGTTGTTTTGATTTGGTTTTGGTTGGGTAAATTAGCAGATAATGAAATAGGTCAAGGAGAACTACGTCAAGGCTAAAGAGTGAGGCTTGCAGGGATGAATGGGGCAAGGTAGGTATAATGTCAATCACTTGAAGATAATGGTTATGGAATGGTTTAGAAAATGTAAGGAGGTTAAGGGAAGCATAAGAGATGTATTTCTCTCAGACAGAAGATATGAAACAAAATATGATCAATTACCCAAAACAGAGCATGTGCAAGCATGTATTCTGAATTTCAAACTTATAAAAGATCATAACATAGACATGAAAGTGAAGATGAAAAATACGTTCAAACATATGTGACTGAAGAACAAACAATGAAAGACATTCAATACCACAGGTATCCCATAAATGTAGTTGCAACTCCTCTTTATTAGCTTGGCCAAAACTGAGTACGAGTTCCCGTGATCAACTAGCAAAATGAAACTGATTCCAACTTCCAACCCACCTCTGAAAATGAGTCAAAATGTACATTATATAGGCCTCAAACAACCTCTCCCAACCTCAAGGGTCGAACCCATGAGAGGAGGAGTTGATCCACTAAAATCTAAATTGAAACGGGTGGTCAGAGTGACTCAACCATAACTTTTTGCAAACTTATTCATTACACCTCATCATGAGTTTTAACCTAATGTATTTACCCTTGGTAATAGTAAAAACATGATAATTACATTTACATCATCAATTACATGAGGTAAAAACACGCTTCCCCAAGGTAAAATTCAAATTTGTAGAAAAACTCTGAAAAAATTAGTCAATTGTAAAACGCGCAGCGCCATTTTACCCCAACGTGGAGGTTGTTTTTGATTGGGTTGCAAGTGTCCAAATGGGCTCCAAGATAGCTTGTTGGAACGCCTATTTTGTCTACTTTCCAAATCTACCTTTGGTTTTCTGATTGGAGTTGATTTGTCTTGTCAAAAGTTGATTTTCCCAAGACTGGTCAAAAAGTGCAGAATGAGGGTGCAGAAATGCAGAGTGATGTTGCAGGCAACTTTTGGAGACCTTCCTCAACTCCAAATTGAGCTCATGATAGCTCATTGGAAAGCTCTCTTTGTCTAGTTATCATTTGACTTATCAAGCAAGTTATATGGGCATTCCAACTAGGAGAAAACTTGATTTTCCCAAGGTCACTCCAAAACTGCAGCAACTCTCCTGTGGCACCTATAAATTTGACATTTCTCCAAAACCATGACACCTGTGTAAAAACTGAAGGAGGTTTTTCTTCCTTGGTCTATGATGAACAAAATTGTCTCTCACTTTTGTCAAATTCATCTCTGTTTGGTCTGAAACATAGTTTGAAGCAAAACTAGCCCTATGTGTGGCAAATGATTTGTCCCTTGGAATGACTTCTTGGAAAATGATGGAGGCATGGTGTTTATGAGTTGGTATGACTTCATACTTGCTGAAATGGCCTCCCTTATGCCTCCTCTGCTCAGATATCTCAGATTCCATAGCAAACCCTCGCTCAATGGGAGAGGAAATTAGGGTTTGGTGTAAGGAAAACAGGGGATTTAGAACTGCCTTGTAGAGGGATGGGAATGAAGCAGTTAGGGGTTGTCTAAATTCTTGGGGAAATTTTGGGGGATACGGATAGATGTTAGAGTGTAGGGGAAAGTGGAATTTCAAGGATTGAGTGAGGGGAAGGTGTCCAAAAGGAAAAAATACAGGCCTAGTGTCGAAAAGTGTCAAATTGTAGCAATAGGCTAGGGCTTGTGGAAAAATGATAGTTTTGAGGGATAGGAGTGATGGGAAGTGTTTAGGAAGGTATATTAAGGATAGGGGAAGGTGTAAGAGCATCAGGATACAAGTCTTGTTGATAATTTAACCATGGAAGTCATGAAACCAAGAAAAATGTCCTCAAAACCCTAGGAGAGGGAAATGAGCTTTGCAAGCACAACTGAGAGATAAATATGGTAAACACAAAGCCACTTATTTGAAAATGATAGTTTTAGAACCTGAAATTGTTGAAGACCTTTGACTATTACTACTCCTTCAAAAGATGAATTTGATGGTGAAATGGCCAATTTTCATGATTTTGACCCTATGACCTAATGATGGCACAACATGTGTAATGACCCAACTCGAATTATATGGAACATAGAAATATTAGCATGCATATGAGACCTGCATATGATAGTTACATATGCATGTGTCACGTGTACTGCACTAGTACATGCACTAATCAATTATAAAAAAAATATCAGTTAGAGTAATGAGTGAATTATTGAAAGTATTGAGTAAATACCTAACTCACCAGCATATAATGAATGTATTGTAAAGTAAAAGTTATACTACCACTATCATAATATAAACTAATATTTTGTTCAGAAAGTAAAAGCATTGACTTATGCAAATAAATAATAATATTATTTATTAAATAATAATATTTTAATAACTCTAAGATATTTTAGAAATCCAAGATATTTATTAAAAGGAGGATATTTAAATAAATATCTTAGGGGATTTATGTATAAAAGGAGAAGGGGGGGAACTTGATGGGCATGGGTGAGTGAGGTGGGAAAACTGACCCGGATGTTGTCAGAGGAGTTCTAACTATGGGAGACATGAGCAGTGAGTTCTAACAAATTCATGGAGTGATTTCAATTGTTATTGGAGTTTTGGGCACGGGGGTCAGAAGACTTGTCTTCTGGATCTGAAGACTGGAGAGGTTGACCCAGGATAGGCTGGGAGGAAAACGACGGTTTGGTAACGAGACCGGGAGCTATGACGGGTCAAGAACATCTTCAAACACGGTTCCAGGTAAGTATTAAATAGTCAATTGATATATATTCTACTTCAAAAATCCCACTCTGGGTTGTGTAGTATAAATTCTGTTAATGATTGTTAATTGTGAAAAGTATGGTCTTTACACATGGTATCGGAGCATGGTTTCAGACTCTATGGATCTTAGGGTATTTTAATCATTTCTTTGGGTTTCCAAGAAGGTTTTTTTTCTCTAAAATCACATACTACTCCATCCAACTTACAAGAACGCAGCACATTATCTGTGTTTCTTATGTCTTTTCTCATTATACTTCTAGGATTATCAACCACGTTGTTTATATCAGTCAAACTGTAAGTATAACTTACTTCATCAACAAACAGTTTATGTTTCCCTGATAGCTGAGACTTAAATCTATCATTATCATTTCTTCTACAGTTAGAAAACTCTTTGAATCCATCCTGACACTCTGCGGGGACAAGAAAATTATTATCCTGCGGTTTTTGAGCATTATTCTTTAAAGTATTATGCCTTGTTGACAGTGCCTCTTCTAAGCAGAAAGCCTTGTTAGGCAGTGAGGATGGTTAACCAACATTATTTTTAAGCTCAAGCCATATCAAAAAAAAAGTGAGAAGGGAAAGGGCAGATTCAATGATAGTTGTGACCAAAAATTCATCTTTGATGTTGATTCATGTCTATCAAGCCCAGTAACGATGATTGTTGAAAAAAAAGACAATAGGTTGTAACAGTATCTAATTTATAGGTACTCTGTCGAGAATAATACTCGTTCATACCATGCTCAGCCTCTTACTTTCAAGGCCTAGAAATATGTTTTAGTTAGAGGAAATGAACAGCTATGGCAAGTTAACCAAAATCTTATAATCTAACAGTAATTGGATGGACATGAAAGAAGTTAATATGTTGTAATCTTTCCTCGACCTCCCCGTTTCCTCCACCGTTTCCACCATTATTTCCTCCTCTATCGTTATCAAAGAACTCTCAAACGCCACAATCATAAATAATTATTCTGCCCAGCAACAGGACTCTGAGCAAATAAATGTGACCATGCTTATCTTCTTTTGGGTGTTAATCTAGGTTGTCATTGATGTCAATAGTTGATGTCAATGACCAAGATGGCAAATATTCTTGAACATGCCAGAGGATGGTTACAAATGATTACAACTCTTGTTTAAAATGTCAAGACACAAATGAAGTGTCAATCATGTATCTTGATGATAATAATGGAAGACTACCATATCACTACACCTGATGAAGGACTATAAGACATACACATGATGATATGTCCTACCTCCAATGATCTTGATGATAACACTACATGATTACATGTTCTACCTCCGATAATTTGATAATGACATGCCAAATCTCCAGTGATGTGAAGCTTGATGTCCTTATAATGATGCTGCATTTGGTTGATGCAATATCTCTGCACTATCTTAAGGACAGCTGACCTAATGACCCTATGTTGAAGAAGGCAAGGCCATGATGATGGTGATCCTATGATGAAGAAGGCAAACTATGAAGAAATCAATCCATGAAGATTCCCAACACTCGAAGACATTTTTCTTCTGCATTAATAAATGACCAGACACATTAAAAAAATATTTTCCACCATCTTAGAGGCAGAATTTCTTTGTGAGACCTTCACCATCCTTTAGAGCATAATTTTAGCTTTCCAATGAGCTATTACTTGGCCAGAAACTCCAAGTGGTTTGGGAGATATGATTTTTTGAAGTTAAAGAAAATAAATATGTCCTTGAGCCGACCTGTGCTAGCCTACTCATACATGTCGGCTTCACTCCAAAAGGACAATGTCTATTCGTCATAAATCAAATCCTATCTATAAGACGTCCAGCACCTCATTTGAAGAAATAATTTCGGTGAAGATTTCAGAGAAGAGGTAAAAAATACAGGAAGTTTTAGAAGGAAGTTGAAGAATATGTCTGGGCAAAAGTCTGTGTTGGGTTGTCATTCAAAATACACATAGCTCGGATAACAGAATTGTTGCACAGAACTGCCATTTGGAAGCTCCGATTATATATTCTATAAACAACAACCTGTGGAGACTTGTTTTGTAGCTCGGTATTGCAATATTAAAGTGTCTCTTACCATCGGACTTAGCATACATACTTTCAGTACCTTCGAAATCCACAAATCTGTGAACAGTCACCATAACACCTCAGACTTGTGTCACAAGCAAAATTTGGAAACGTAGGACAGAACCTGTAAGTATTGTTTGGACCCACATTCTCTCACTTTTTCAGAGTTTTGGTGTCTTCTTCTTCTAAACGAATCAGTGGATCTGTGAAAGAATTCGAACCTGTTCTAGCTTGGATTTGTAGTGGGATTTGTTTTGGACCAGCGGAAGCATTTAAAATCAGATCTGTGGTGACAATTTTTTGTGCTCTGTGGACGACATTTTCTTTGAATCATTGAAGCTCAGATCTGTGGAAAATAGCTTGGTCCAATATAGAACATCAGCAGATTTGTGGAGCATCTCTTCTTGACTTGGACAGTCTTTTGAAATAGTTGTTTAAAAGCAGCCCTTTGAGACAATTTGAGCAGACCTAGGAGGCATTTTGAAGCACTCCTTTGATGTCTTTAGAGCAGCCCTTGAAAATATTCTGAAGCAGCATTTTGTAGACATTTTGCAACAGTCTTTGAGGAATTATTGAAAGTGTTTAGATCAGAATAGGAGTCGGTTTCATAGCAGCTTTAAAGATAGTTTTGGAAGAGTTCCTGAAGTGGATTTTTTGGAACATATTTGAAGGAATTATTGAAGGTGTTTAGATCACTTCAACTAATGAAGGTGTTTAGATCACTTCTTTGAGGAATTATTGAAGGTGTTTAGATCAGAATAAGAGTCAGTTTCATAGCAGCTTTAAAGACAGTTTTGGAAGACTTCCTGAAGTGGATTTTTTGGAACATATTTGAAGTAGTGCTTGAGCACCTATTAAAGATACCTCGAAGGATACTTGAAGAAATTTGAAAGACTTATAGAAGTTGGTCTTGGAAATATTATTGGAGACCATGATGCGTTGAAGCCATCATGAGGTGACTTTGGAGATAGTTGGTTGGGTATCATGAAGAGCAGTGGTGACACCTTCATGATAAGAAAAGGTTGTCATTAATGAAGTGATTTGGAGAGGACATTGCTGAAGAGATTGACAGGGCTCATTGAAGAAGATATTGGGAGCCATGAAGAATCGTCAAACATATCTTGACGAATTGAAGCTGAGGGTTGGAGCCCTAGAGGTTGGAGCCTAATAAGAGACAAGGTTGGTGCCTTGGAAGATAGCGTTGGAGCCCTAGAGGATTGGAGTCCTCAAGAGACCAGGTTGGAGCCTGTACCAGAGATAGGGTTGGAGCCTTAGAGGTTGGTGCCTCAAAGTGACAAGGTTGGAGCCTTGGAAGATAGGGTTGGGGCCCTAGAGGTTGGTGCCTCAAATTGACAAGGTTGGAGCCTTGGAAAGACCAAGTCGGTGCTTGGCACAATACAGGTTGCAACCTGGAAGATTGGAGTCTTCATCTACGGTTGGAGCCCTATACCATTATTGTACTTTACTTATTGTAAGGAAGAAATTAATAAAAGTATCTATTCCATCATTGTTCATTTTGTGTTCTAAATATAAGTGATCTAACTGGTAAAATTAACAATTGAAAAGAAATACTGATTCACCCCCCTCTTAGTATTTCCAACAATTGGTATCAGAGTCAGTACCTTCACTCAAAGCCTAACAGCTTGAAGGTTGATCATTAGAACACAAATGGCAAAGCCAAGGAAGAAAGTCTCCAAACCTCCTAAAGATGTGTCTTCCTCAACCATCGAAATTGAAGTCGATCAATTTGCCAAGGCCCTAGTGTTCAATGGAAACTTTGATATATGGGAGGCAAGAATGAGGAATTTCTTAAGGACTCAAAGCATTGAAGTTCGGAAATCAGTGATTATTGATAGTATGATGGAAGGAGAATCCAAGGAGTATAATACAAGATCAATGAAAGCAATCTTGAATGGGCTACCTGATTCTATGAAGGCCAATTTGGAAAAATGTTCGTCAGCAAAAGGCATATGGGACAAACTTCATGATCTTCACTCAAAAGGAGCATTGATAATGACCTCTAGTCAAGACGATGATGGAAAACAAGAAAGAAGTCCAGAATGCATCAAGGAAGTTGAAGATAAGAGAGATGACAACAAGGCTAAAGAAGACCTAGAAGATGAAGAGAACAAAGAAGACTTTGAAGAAGATCTCCTGAATAAACTTATGGATTCCATGGAAGAGATTAACAGGTTGAGAAAGGAAAATGAGGAACATAAGAAGAAAGCGCAAGTTGGTAACCAAAACAAGACAAGGAAGGAAGTTGACATTGTCAAGCTTCAAGTTCAAGAAAGAGATGAAGAGCTCGCCAAACTAAAGGAGGAATTTCATAAAAACAAAAGAAAGCATCATGAAGAAGTCATATCTATGACAAATCAATTGGATAAGGCAAAGAAAAGGGAAGAAACTTTGTCAAGCCACCTTGAACAAAGACTTGAGAGCTTGAACAATCTTGAAGCAGAGATTGTTCAATACAAGGAAGAAGTCTCTTCTCTTAGATCTCAACTAGAAGAAGCAAGGAAACAAGCAGAAGGAGTTGAGAAGGTGATGGAAACTTTGGCATTCATAGAAGGACAAGTTGATGAAGCAGAAAAGGAGAAAAACACCATGATATGCCAACTAGAAGAAAAGGATGAAGAAATCTTCAAACTAAAATTAGACATCAATCTTCTCAAGGCCCAATCATGTGAAGCAACCAAGATGAAGGAAGAAATGGAGATCGATCTATCAAAGAAGGATGAAGAATGCAAGAAAATGAAAGTAGAAATTGATATCCTTAAAAAGGAAGTTTATCATCAAAACAAGAGCCTAAAGAGCTCCCAAGCCCTAGATGACATCTTGAGTCATCAAATCTCTCCTCTTGATAAATCGGGTCTTGGTTATACAGGTGAATCTTCAAACAAGAATGATGCAATCCCTAATGCTTCAAACAACAAGGATGTGGAAAAGCTTGGAAGAAATATTGATGCCCCCAGTTCCAACAAAGACAAGAAGAAGAGTCAAGATGACATTGTAAGAAACCCTACTCCAAGAAGATATGTTGATGGTGTCAAGAATGCTACAGGCAATAAATTTGAGCAAAGGATCCCAAGACATAATTGTTTTAGAAGTACATCAAGACAATCTCCATCCTCCAGGCACAAAAGTATATTTTTTGGTTATTGTTATTCTTGTACAAATTTTGGGCATATGGCAAAGAAATGTAGGGCATACCACAAGGACAAATATAATGGTCCCCGTCAGTTTCCTAGACGAAACTTTGCAAGAAGAAGTCATGATCTTTAATTCATGAATAAGATAGAGTGTTTCAATTGCCATAACATTGGACATATGGCACATGATTGTAACTTGACTTGGGTTCCTAAACAAGCTAAAACCATGACAACCAACCCAGAGAAGAAAGTTACACAAATATGGAGAAGGAAGCAAGTTGAATCTGGAAGTCTCTTGAACACTCCCGTCAACAACACATGTTGTTGACTTGAGAAAGTCATCATTTAAATTCCAAGTATTTGATGATGAGTCTCTGCCTAAAAAGAGACCGTGCATATAGTTATGGGGAGTCTTGTGATTCTTGAGATTTCTTGCAGAAGTTATTTGTGAATGGGCCCTATGAAATCTTTGATGACTCACCCATGGACATTCATCATTTGATAGATCGTCTCTCAGGAGAAACTTCATTGAAGAACATGATTCCAATATTGACTTCTTCCACCTAATCACAAGGCAGCAATGTTGGAAATACTGAGAGGGGGGTGAATCAGTGTTTCTTTTCAATTGTTAATTTTACATGTTAGATCACTTATATTTAGAACACAAAATGAGCAATCATGGAATAGATACTTTTATTAATTTCTTCTTTACAAAAAGTAAAGTACAATAATGATATAGGGCTCCAACCCTAGATGAAGACTCCAATCTTCCAGGCTCCAACCAGTATTGTGCCAAGCACCGACTTGGTCTTTCCAAGGCTCCAACTAGTATTGTGCCAAGCACCAACTTGGTCTTTCCAAGGCTCCAACCTTGTCAATTTGAGGCACCAAGCTCTAGGGCTCCAACCCAATCTCTGGTACAGGCTCCGACCTAGTTTCTTAAGGACTACAATCCTCTAGGGCTCCAACCCTATCTTCCAAGGCACCGACCTTGTCTCTATGAGGCTCCAACCTCTTGGGCTCCAACCCTCAACTTCACTTCATCAAAATATGTTTGGTTATTCTTCACGGCTCCCAAAATCTTCTTCAACAAGCCTTGTCATACTTAGTCTCCACGTCACATCATCAATGACAACCTTTTCTTCTTAGAAGGTGTCACCACTGCTCTTCATCGTACCCAAACAAGGTCTCCAAGTTCACGTCATGAGGACTTCCATCAATGCATTATGAGGTCTCCACTGATTTCTCCAAGGCAGCTACTAGCTCCAACTATATGTCCTCGAGATACTCTTTAGGTCTGCTTTAACAACAAAGGCTTCCAAGCCTACTTCACTCGATTACCAAAATACCCCAAGGAATTCTTCAAAGGCTGGTTCACAGCTGCTTAAGATCTTGTCCAAAATAGCCTTTCAAGTTTGCTCCAAATTCACTCAAAATCTAATTCAAGGTAAGTCAATAAGTATTCAAGAATCTGATACAGGGAGGGTCACTAGAAGGATTGTTGCAGATATTATCAAGGAGTAACCAAAAATTCTGTTCCAAAATGCTTATGGAATGCTCAGAAGGCCAGCTCCACAGTTCTAAGTCTGTTCAACTTGTAGTCCAAATAAATCTTCCAAATTTCTTCACTAGATGCCTGCTTCAAATGCACTCTTAAGACTGTTCCAAAATACTTCAATAGTGTCTTCAAAAAGATGCTCAAAACACTGCTTTAATGTGACTGATTATTTATGAGTGTAGAAATGGAGGCAAGGCAGAATGCCTTTGAGTGTAGGGCTTCTTCATGGTTTAATTTCTTCATTGACTGTCTTCATAATCATGTCCTAGCCTTCTTCAACATAGGATCACCATCATCCTGTCCTTGCCTTCTTCAACATAGGGGCACTAGGTCAGTTGTTCTTAAGATAGTGCAGAGATATTTCATCAATCAAATGCAGCATCATTATGTAGTCTTCGTTATAAGGACATCAAGCTTCACATCACTGGAGATTTGTCATTTCAGCATCAAATTATCAGAGGTAGGACATGTAATCATGTAGTTTTATCATCAAGATCATTGGAGGTAGGACATCATGTGTATGTCTTCTAGTCCTTCATCAAGTGCAGTGATATGGTAGTCTTCCATTATGATCATCAATATACGTGATTGACACTTCATTTGTGTCTTGACATCTTAAACAAGAGTTGTATTCATTCTCTGGCATCTTCAAGAATATTTTCCATGCCGGCCACTGACATCAATGACAACCTAGATTAACAATCTCCCCCTTTGTCATTGATGGAAATATTCTTGGCCGTTCAACATTCTCTCCCCCTTTGACATCAATGGCAAACGGGGTGCCCGAGTACTCCCCCTAACAAGCTGCTTCTTTTCTTCATGAATAGTAGTTCTTCATAGGTACATTACTCCCCCTGTCATGGTGCTCTTTCTTTCTGGCAATGTGGTCCATGATATGTTCACATTTCTTCATGTGATGAACCAACTCCACCTGCCTACATAACCTCCTCCAGCTTCAAGAAAGATTGTTGCCTTGTGATCGAGTGAAAGAAGTCAATATTGGAATCATGTCCTTCAATGGAGCTGCTCCTGAGAGATAATCTATCAAAGGATGAATGTCCATGGGTGACTTATCAAAGATTTCATAGGGCCCATTCACGGATAACTTCTGGAATATCAATGATGACTTTATCGAGTCAACAACATGTGTTGTTGGCCAAAGTGTTCAAGAGACTTCCAGATTCAATTTGCTTCCTTCTTCATACTTGTGTAACTTTCTTCTCTGGCCTAGTTGTCATGGTTCTAGGGACCCAAGTCAAGTTACACTCACTTGCCATATGTCCAATGTTATGGCAATTGAAGCACTCCATCTTGTTCATGAATGAGTAATCATGACTTCTTCTTGAAAAATTGATTCTAGAAGATTGACGGGGACCATTATATTTGTCTTTGTGATATGCCCTACAATCTTTTGCCATGTGCCCAAAGTTTGTACAAGAATAGCAATGACCAAGAAATATAATTTGGTACCTGAGAGATGAATATTTCCTTGATGTACTTCTGAAGAAATTGCCTTGGGATTATTTGATAATATTCACTGCCTTTTGTATTCTTGACATCATCTACAAGTCTCCTTGGAGTAGGATTTCTTCCATTGTTGTTTTGACTCTTCTCCTTGCCTTTGCTGGAACTGGGAGCATCAACATTACTTCCTGGCTTCCTCACATCCTTGTTGTTTGAAGCATTATCATTCTTGCTTGAGGGTTCACCTGCATAACCAAGACCTGATTTATCAAGGGGGGATCTTTGATGACTTAGGATGTCATCTAGGGTTTGAGAACTCTTCAAGTTCTTATTTAGCAAGTCAACTTCCTTTTTAAGAGAGACAATTTCTCCTTTCAATTTTTCACAATCTTCATCTTTCATGACTAGTTGCTTCTTCATTTCTTCCATCATCCTTGTTGCTTCATGTGCTTCGATTTTAAGGGAGGTGATATTTGATTTCATTATGAATATTTCTTCATTCTCCTTTGCTAGACTGCTCTCCATTTCTTCTTTTATTCTTGTAGCTTCACATGTTTTAGCCTTCAGAAGATTGATGTCTGATTTTAGTTTGAAGATTTCTTCATCCTTTTCTTCTAGTTAAGATTTAAGAGAGGAGACCTCTTCCTTGTATTGACCAATCTCTACTTCATCATTGTTCAAGCACTTAAGTCTTTGTTCAAGGTGTCTTGACAAAGTTTCTTCCCTTTTCTTTGCCTTATCCACTTGATTTGTCATAGATATGACTTCTTCATGATACTTTCTTTTGTTTTGATGAAATTCCTCTTTAAGTTTGGCGAGCTCCTCATCTCTTTCTTGTACTTGAAGCTTGACAAAGTCAACTTCCTTCCTTGTCTTGTCTTGGTTACCATCTTGCACTTTCTTCTTAAGTTCCTCATTTTCCTTTTTCAAACTGTTAATCTCTTCCATGGAAGCCATAAGTTTATTCAGGAGATCTTCTTCAAAGTCTTCTTTGTTCTCTTCATCTTCTAGCTTTTCTTTAGCCATGTTGTCATCTCTCTTATCTTCAACTTCCTTGAGGGATTATGGACTTCTTTCTTGTTTTCCATCGTCTTCTTGACTAGAGATCATTCCAATGCTCCTTTTGAGTGAAGATCGAGAAGTTTCTCCCATATGACTTTTGCTGACGAACAATTTTCAAAATTGGCCTTCACAGAATTTGGTAATTCATTCAAAATTGCCTTCATTGCTCTTGTATTGTACTCCTTGGATTCTTCGTTCATCATATCATTAGTAATCACTGATTTCCAAACTTCAATTCCTTTAGTCTTCAAGAAATTCCTTATTCATGCCTCCCATATATCAAAATTTCCATTGAACAATGGAGCCTTCGCAAATTGATTGACTTCAATTTCGATGGTTGAGGAAGACACATCTTTAGGAAGATTGGAGACTTTCTTCCTTGGCTTTTCCATTTGTGTTCTAATGATCAACCTTCAAGTTGTTAGGCTTTGAGTCAAGGTACTGGCTCCGATACCAATTGTTGGAAATACTGAGAGCGGGGTGAATCAATATTTCTTTTCAATTGTTAATTTTCCCAGTTAGATCACTTATATTTAGAACACAAAACGAGCAATGATGGAATAGATACTTTTATTAATTTCTTTTTTACAATAATTAAAGTACAATAATGATATAGGGCTCCAAACCTAGATGAAGACTCCAATCTTCCAGGCTCCAACCTATATTGTGCCAAGCACCGACTTGGTCTTTCCAAGGCTCCAACCAATATTGTGCCAAGCACCGACTTGGTCTTTCCAACGCTCCAACCTTGTCAATTTGAGGCACGAACCTCTAGGGCTCCAACCCAATCTCTGGTACAGGCTCCGACCTAGTTTCTTGAGGACTCCAACCCTCTAGGGCTCCAACCCTATCTTCCAAGGCACCGACCTTGTCTCTATGAGGCTCCAACCTCTTGGGCTCCAACCCTCAACTTCACTTCGTCAAAATATGTTTGGTTATTCTTCATGGCTCCCAAAATCTTCTTCAACGAGCCTTGTCATACTTAGTCTCCACATCACATCATCAATGACAACCTTTTCTTCTTAGAAAGTGTCACCACTGCTCTTCATCGTACCCAAACAAGATCTCCAAGTTCACGTCATGAGAACTTCCATCAATGCATTATGAGGTCTCCACTGATTTCTCCAAGGCAGCTACTAGCTCCAACTATATGTCCTCGAGATACTCTTTAGGTCTGCTTTAACAACAAAGGCTTCCAAGCCTACTTCACCTAATTACCAAAATACCCCAAGGAATTCTTCAAAGGCTGGTTCACAGCAGCTTAAGATCTTGTCCAAAATAGCCTTTCAAGTTTGCTCCAAATTCAGTCAAAATCTGATTCAAGGTAAGTCAATAAGTATTCAAGAATTTGATCGAGGGAGGGTCACTAGAAGGACTGTTGCAGAAATTATCAAGGATTAACCAAAAATTATGTTCCAAAATGCTTATAGAATGCTTAGAAGGCCAGCTCCACAGTTCTAAGTCTGCTCAACTTGTAGTCCAAATAAATCTTCCAAATTTCTTCACTAGATGCCTGCTTCAAATGTACTCTTAAGACTGTTCCAAAATACTTCAATAGTGTCTTCAAAAAGATGCTCAAAACACTGCTATAAATTCCCAACTGAGATCAACTATTATGCACAAGATCTGCAACTTCTTAAAGACTGCTCAATATATCTACAAAGCTGTTGCAGTGATGTCTTCAAAAGAGACTGTGGTCTCTAAACTTTTGTTATAATAGGACTGCTCCAAGGGCTGAATTTTCTACTTAGAAATGTCTATTCCAGAATTTGTAAAACAACCACAAAGATGCTAGGTCCAAGGTCTGGAAACTACCCACAGTCTGAGCTACTTCAACTCTGAGGTGAGGACTGTCTCCACAGGTTGCTACCTCACGGTTTTAGAAGTATCTCTCCACAGAATGTAGTCATTGTTCTAAGATCTGCACTTTATCAGCTCTTAATGATAACCCAATCAAAAAAATTAGCCCAAACATTAAACTTTTACGTCCTCTCGACCTCCTGTAATTTCTGTGTCATTTCTCTAAAATGATCACCGAAATTTTGATGCTAAAATGAAGCTTTTCAATGTCAATTTATACTAGGTTTCGACCCTTAATTAAGAGACACGTCTCATGGAGAGAGGCTGACATGAATGACTGTGTATAGCTCAGCTAGCTGCTTGGATTAATTTCATTAACTTAAAAAATCAAAATCTTTCAAACCGCTTGGAGTTTTGGGCAGAGTAATAGCTCGTTGGAAAGGAAAATTTATGCTCTTCGATGGTGTAGGTTTCATTAAGGAATTTTGCCTCCAAGGTAGCAAAAAATATTTTTTAATGTGACTGATTATTTATGAGTGCAGAAATGGAGGCAAGGCAGAATGCCTTTGAGTGTAGGGCTTCTTCATGGTTTAATTTCTTCATTGATTGTCTTCATAATCATGTCCTAGCCTTCTTCAACATAGGATCACCATCATCCTGTCCTTGCCTTCTTCAACATAGGGGCACTAGGTCAATTGTTCTTAAGATAGTGCAGAGATATTTCATCAATCAAATGCAGCATCATTATGTAGTCTTCGTTATAAGGACATCAAGCTTCACATCACTGGAGATTTGTCATGTCATCATCAAATTATCGGAGGTAGGACATGTAATCATGTAGTGTTATCATCAAGATCATTGGAGGTAGGACATGTCATCATGTGTATGTCTTCTAGTCCTTCATCAAGTGCAATGATATGGTAGTCTTCCATTATGATCATCAATATACATGATTGACACTTCATTTGTGTCTTGACATCTTAAACAAGAGTTGTATTCATTCTCTGGCATCTTCAAGAATATTTACCATGCCGGCCACTGACATCAATGACAACCTAGATTAACAAGCAATCTTTCTCGAATCTAGAGGAGGTTATGCAGGCAGGGGGAGTTCGTTCATCACATGAAGAAATGAAAACATATCATGGACCACATTGCCAGAAAGAAAGAGAACCATGACAGGGGGAGTAACGTACCTATGAAGAACTACAATTCATGAAGAAAAGAAGCAACTTGTCACGGGGAGTACTCGGGCACCCCATTTGCCATTGATGTAAAAGGGGGAGAGAATGTTGAAAGGACAAGAATATTTCGATCAATGGCAAAGGGGGAGATTGTTAATTTAGATTGTCATTGATGTCAATAGTTGATGTCAATGACCGTGATGGCAAATATTCTTGAAGATGCCAGAGGATGATTACAAATGATTACAACTCTTGTTTAAGATGTCAAGACACAAATGAAGTGTCAATCATGTATCTTGATGATCATAATGGAAAACTACCATATCACTACACTTGATGAAGGACTATAAGACATACACATGATGATATGTCCTACCTCCAATGATCTTGATGATAACACTACATGATTACATGTTCTACCTCCGATAATTTGATGATGACATGTCAAATCTCTAGTGATGTGAAGCTCGATGTCCTTATAATGATGTTTCATTTGGTTGATGCAATATCTTTGCACTATCTTAAGGACAGTTGACCTAATGACCCTATGTTGAAGAAGGCAAAGCCATGATGATGGTGATCCTATGATGAAGAAGGCAAACTATGCAGAAATCAATCCATGAAGATTCCCAACACTCGAAGACATTTTGCTTCTGCATTAATAAATGACCAGACACATTAAAAAAATATTTTCCACCATCTTAGAGGCAGAATTCTTTGTGAGACCTTCACCATCCTTTCGAGCATAATTTTAGCTTTCCAATGAGCTATTACTTGGCCAGAAAATCCAAGTGGTTTGGGAGATATGATTTTTTGAAGTTAAAGAAAATAAATATGTCCTTGAGCCAACCTGTGCTAGCCTACTCATACATGTCAGCTTCACTCCAAAAGGACATGTCTATTCGTCATAAATCAAATCCCATATATATATGACGTCCAGCACCTCATTTGAACCAAGAAGTTCGGTGAAGATTTCAAAGAAGAGGTAAAAAACGCAGGAAGGCTGAGAAGGAAGTTGAAGAATATGTTTGGGCAAAAATTTGTGTTGGGTTGTCATTCAAAATACACATAGCTCGGATAACAGAATTGTTGCACAGAACTGCCATTTGGAAGCTCCCATTATATATTCTATAAACAACAACCTGTGGAGACTTGTTTTGTAGCTCGGTACTACAGTATTAAAGTGTCTCTTACCATCGGACTTAGCATACATACTTTCAGTACCTTTGAAATCCACAAATTTGTGAACAATCACCATAACACCTCAGACTTGTGTCACAAGCAGAATTTGGAAACGTAGGACAAAACCTGTAAGTATTGTTTGGACCAACATTCTCTCACTTTTTCAGAGTTCTGGTGTCTTCTGCTTCTAAAACGAATCAGTGGATCTGTGAAAGAATTCGAACCTGTTCTAGCTTGGATTTGTAGTGGGATTTGTTTTGGACCAGTGGAAGCATTTAAAATCAGATATGTGGCGACAATTTTTTGTGCTCTGTGGACGACATTTTCTTTGGATCATTGAAGCTCAGATCTGTGGAAAATAGCATGGACCAATATAGAACATCAGCAGATTTGTAGAGCATCTCTTCTTGACGTGGACAATCTTTTGAAACAATTGTTTAAAAGCAGCCCTTTGAGACAATTTGAACAGACCTAGGAGGCATTTTGAAGCACTCCTTTGATGTCTTTAGAGCAGCCCTTGAAAATATTCTGAAGCAGCATTTTGTAGACATTTTGGAGCAGTCTTTGAGGAATTATTGAAGGTGTTTAGATCAGAATAAGAGTCGGTTTCATAGCAGCTTTAAGGACAGTTTTGGAAGACTTCCTAAAGTGGATTTTTTCGAACATCTTTGAAGGAATTATTGAAGGTGTTTAGATCACTTCAACTAATGAAGGTGTTTAGATCACTTCCTTGAGGAATTATTGAAGGTGTTTAGATCAAAATAAGATTCGGTTTCATAGCAGCTTTAAAGACAGTTTTGGAAGACTTCCTGAAGTGGATTTTTTGGAACATATTTGAAGTAGTGCTTGAGCACCTATTAAAGACACCTTGAAGGATACTTGAAGAAATTTGAAAGACTTATAGAAGTTGGTCTTGGAGATATTATTGGAGACCATGATGCGTTGAAGCCATCACGAGGTGACTTTGGAGATCTTTGGTTGGGTATCATGAAGAGCAGTGGCGACACCTTCATGATAAGAAAAGGTTGTCATTGATGAAGTGATTTGGAGAGGACATTGCTGAAGAGATTGACAGGGCTCATTGAAGAAGATATTGGGAGCCATGAAGAATCATCAAACATAGCTTGACGAATTGAAGCTGAGGGTTGAAGCCCTAGAGGTTGGAGCCTCATAAGAGACAAGGTTGGTGCCTTGGAAGATAGGGTTGGAGCCCTAGAGGATTGGAGTCCTCAAGGGGCCAGGTTGGAGCCTGTACCAGATATAGGGTTGGAGCCCTAGAGGTTGGTGCCTCAAAGTGACAAGGTTGGAGCCTTGGAAGATAGGGTTGGGGCCCTAGAGGTTGGTGCCTCAAAGTGACAAGGTTGGAGCCTTGGAAAGACCAAGTCAGTGCTTGGCTGTAATATCCCCAAAGGGAAATAACCAGTAATACACAGAAATATGCCAGACAGATATAGAAAATACAATGCTGGAACCAGATCATGGAACAAGTATACATAGAATGCCAGAAAACTAAGCCATTTTATTAATCTGAAAGTACATAGAGAGGAGTACAAGATAATCAGAATGAGTGCACCTATCCTTGCCCTAGGCAAGTGGAGACCCTCTCAGAACAAATGATGGCTGCAAATAAGGACAGCGTCCTAAATGGCTGAAGAGCTGCTATGAAGGGCTGCTGCTGGAATGCAATGGAACTATGAGCTAAAGACTAGAATATGGCTGATATCAGTCCACCAAACCCTCACCAATAAAAACGCTGTCTCTGCTAGTGACAGCGCAGAAACAGATGGAGTGCTGGTCACAAAACCCCCAGATGAATGGATCAGCTCCTCAGGACTAGAAATGCTGGAAAACGCTGTCAAGCCCCACTCACATGCTCCTGCTCATCAGATCAGCGTCCTCCCTGATGGATCATCGTCCTATATGCTCAGATCTACTGGATCTGAAGCCTCCAATCCAGATCTGCGTCCTATCCCTCCAGATCTGCGTCCTCCTAGATCAGATCTACTGTTATTTCTTCAGATCTATGATGGATCTGCCACTATCTCCTCAGATCTGCAACCTCCAAGGCTGGATCTGGTGTTACCTCTTCAGATCTAGGCTGAAACTACCAATATCTCCTCAGATCTGCAATCTCCCAGGCTGGATCTAATGCTATCTCTCCAGATCTGCACCCTATAGAACTAGATCTGCAAATATCTCCTTAGATCTCGCACCTGATTGAGGAGGGATCTCGCCAATGTATCTTTCGCATTCGCGTCTTTCTTCTCGAACGTTTGCCCTTCTCCAAGTCTCGATCTCGCTGGCTCCTTTCTTTCTCCCCCGGAATAGCGTCCTTCCTCCAGATTTGAACTGCGTCCTTCCTCCCCGAAATGCGTTTCGCTCTTTCTGCATTAAAAGAACTGGCCAAGAAGGGCTTCATCCTTCAAATCTCCACTCGAACCGCTACCACTCCCACCGAACCGAAGGGTGATACTGTAAAATAACCTTACTAGGCGGTACCGAAGTCCCCCGGGGCTAAGTAAACTGTAGTCAACCTTACTGTGTAAGGTGCACTCGAAGTCCCCCGAGGCTAAGGGTGAGATCTCCCACCTGAGACAATTCTGGCTGCACTAACAAAGGTTGTAGCAGACTCGACTAAATGTCCTACAGACAAGGCTTGGGTCTAGCTCTCAATATCAATATCAAATCAAGCATGCCAAAATGAGGTGAGAACCCCACCTTTTATAGTGCTAAACTCCCTCCAAAACCTTGACTGCGTCCTTCACTCTCCTTGGCCTGCGCAGTTAACCTTGGGTCAGCCTGATGCCTCCCCCTCATACTCATGTGGACCCCCAAGGCCCCCTCTCTAAGTTATAACGTCAATCAACTTGGGAAAACACTTTATTTTATAAAGTGAGGTGACTAAAGTGAGGTAACCCCTCTTATTTCTCACTTTATTTATTATTTCTAGCTAAAGCGGCAAAATTAAACAAAAATGAAATATTCCAACTAGCAAAGCTAATTGGGAATATTACAGTCTCCCCCGGCAAAACGTTGCTTGTCCTCAAGCAACTGAAGTGATGGATGATGTAAGATCCTCTCATCCTCCCAAGTGGCATCCTCATCCGGCAAATCCTTCCATCTCACCAAGAATTCTCTGATTTTCCTGCTACGCAGTTGCCTCTCCCTGGTGTCGATAATAGCCTCCGGTTGCAACACCAGATGCCCCTCATCATCTGTAGGCGGTAGCTCCTCGGTGACTCTCACATGCTGACCCAGTGCCTTCTTCAGGCATGATACGTGAAAGATGTTATGAATCCGGCTGCCTTGGGGCAGTTCCAACTCATATGCAACCTGCCCGATCCTGCGTGTCACCCTGTATGGTCCATAAAAACGAGGCTTTAGCTTTTCTGCCCCCTTCCGTTTGAGCGACGACTGTCGGTATGGCTGTAATCGTAGGTAGACTAGGTCCCCTACCTCAAAGTGTCTCTCCACCCGACCCTTATCAGCATACAACTTCTGCTGATTCTGTGCTGTGGCTATGTTGTCCTTGAGAGCCCGGAGGATGTCTTGGCTCTCTTGGATCCATAACTTGGCTCGCGGAGCCCTGCTAACACCAAACATCATGTCCACAAAAGATAGGGAATGATATCCATACAACGCATAGAAAGGTGTCATACCGATAGACATATGGTGGGTTGGGTTGTAGCAGTACTCGCCCAGATGTAGCCATTTCAGCCATGCTCTCTGCTGCCCACTGACGTAGTTACGCAAGTAGCCCTCTAGCCACTTGTTAACTATCTCCGTCTGCCCGTCCGTCTGGGGATGATAACTAGTGCTCGGTGTCAACTCGGTCCCCACTAGTCGGAAGAGCTCCTGCCAAAATCCACCCATAAAACGGCTGTCCCTGTCGCTGACAATGGTCTTGGGTAGACCATGCAATCTGAAAACCTCCCGAAAAAACAACTCTGCCACCTGTGCCGCTGTGTGATGTGCCGAAATGGCGAAAAAATGAGCATACTTCGTTAGCCGATCAACCACTACGAAGATGCAGTCCTTGCCCTGCACTGTGGGCAACCCCGTGATGAAGTCCATCGAAATACTTTCCCACTTCCCCTCCGGAATGGGAAGAGGCTGCAACAACCCCGCAGGATGACTCATCTCTCCCTTGTTCCGCTGGCAAACCTCGCACTCCCTGACATGCTGGAGTACGTCCTCCTTGAGGCCCTTTCATGCAAATCTCTCCCGGATGGCCCTGTACATCTTGGTGAACCCCTGATGGCCCGCCAATGGTGAATCATGTGAAGCCTGGAGTATCTTCTCCTTGAGCTGAGACCCCTCAGTCAAGAAGATCCTGTCTCTGTAATAGATGACCTCATCGGCCACCCTGTATCTGCTATCTGCTACCTGTCCATCCAGCACCTCGCATGCAAATCTATCTTTGGAGTACTCAACCAGTAGTCGAGCCTTTCAGTCAGCATCCAAGCTCATGAGTGATAACGTGGCTGGTCTACGGGAAAGGGCATCAGCTACCACGTTATTCTTCCCCTTGACATACTCTATGTCAAAGTCGTAAGCCCGGATCTTGCTGATCCACTTCTGCTGCCTCTCCTGCAACTGCTTCTGCTCCAGAAAGTACTTCAGGCTGTTATGATCTGTCCTCACCCTGAATCTGCCACCTACCAGGTACTGCCGGAATTTGGCCAATGCATGCATGATGGCCAGCATCTCCTTGTCATATATGGGATATAGCCTCTCGTGTGGAAGGAGCTTCCGTCTCTCGAACGCAATCGGATGACCCTCCTGCATCAAAACTACACCAATCCCCTCTCCTGATGCATCACACTCTAGGACAAAGGGTTGCGTAAAATCTGGCAATGCTAACACGGGACAACTGCTCATCACCTCCTTGAGCTTGTCAAAAGCTCGCTGTGCTGTATCCGACCAACTGAATGCCCCCTTCCTCGTCAGCTCCGTGAGGGGTGCAGCAAGCTGAGAGAAGCCCTTGACGAACTTCCTGTAGTAGGCGCAGATACCAATAAACCCTCGAAGTTCTGTCACATTCCGTGGCTCTGGCCAGTCTCTGATAGCCCTGATCTTCTCCTCGTGGACTCTCACCCCGTCCACTCCTATAATGTGTCCCAGATACAGCATCTCCGTCAACCCAAACTCACACTTGGAGAGCTTGGCAAAGAACTGCTGCTCCTCCAAAATGTGCAAGACCGTCTCAATGTGCTGGAGATGCTCCTCCCAAGTCCTGCTATATATAAGGATATCATCAAAGAAAACCAGCACGAACTTCATCAGATGATCCCTGAAAATGTGGTTCATACAAGACTGGAAAGTAGCCGGTGCATTGGTCAACACAAATGGCATGACCAGAAACTCAAAGTGCCCATAATGACACCTGAAAGCAGTCTTGGGAATGTCCTGTTCCCTCATGCGTATCTGATGATATCCGGATCTCAAATCAATCTTCGAGAAGAACCGCGCTCCTCTCAACTCATCCATCAGCTCGTCGATCCGGGGAATGGGGTACCTGTTCTTCAGGGTCTTCTTGTTCAGAGCCCTGTAATCAATGCACATGCGTAATGTGCCGTCCTTCTTCTTCACCAGCACTACTGAAGAAGCAAAAGGACTGGTGCTGGGTCGAATGTGTCCAAGGGCCAACAACTCCTGAATGGCCCGCTCTATCTCATCCCGATAGGCCTTGGGATGCCTGTACGGTGTGGTGATCACTGCTTGTATCCCCTGCTCCAACTCGATTGTGTGCTCAAATCCCCGATCTGGTGGCTGTCCTGGTGGAATGTCTCCAAAAAGTACTGCATATCTGTCGAGAAGAGTCTGTAGATCAGGGTGCACCGTCCGTCCCGTATCTACTACCTCTGAAGCCCGCAACTCTACTGCCCACTCTATATCTCCCTTGCGGAATTTCGCCTCCATGCTGTGTGCCGATACTGTCTGGGGTGGATAGGTGTTCTGCCCTCGTATCTTCTCATGCTTCCCCGTCTTGGGATCATCCCACTCCATCTCTAAGGCCTTCCAATCAGTTGTGACCTTCCCCAGAGTAATAAGCCACTGAACCCCCAATATCACATTGGTGTCCGGAATGTCCACCACAAAGAAGTGATCGGTCAATGTATAGGTGCCCATCGTCACTGATAATTCTGGTACATATCGAGCACATGCCATGGTCTGATCTCCTGGGACCAAAACGGAAAACCCATCAAAGCCCTCCGTCGGTATGCCTCTCCGTGCAACCATCTAGGCATCAATGAAGTTGTGGGTGGCCCCACTGTCGACTAAGACCGAAACCCGTTGTCCGCGCACTGTCCCCCGTACGCGCAATGTCAGATACTTGGGGACTCCTCGTAATGCTGCTAGAGCTCCCCCAGTAGGTGCGAATGATGCCCCACCTGCATTGGGTGGTGGAGGTGGTAAGGTACTCTGCGCTGCATAACATCCTCCTGCCTCCTCATCATCCTCCTCATCCTCTTCCCCGCTGCTCTCGGAGAAGACCTCTATGAAATGTGCCTTCCCTGCCGCACATTTGTGTCCCGGTGCCCATGGCTCCTGGCAAGTGAAGCATAATCGCTTCCGCCTCAGCTCTCTCCTGGCCTCATCATCAAACTGTCCTCGTCCCGGATTCGCCTTGGGAGGCGGAGCCCTCGTGTCCTTACCCTTAGGCTGGAAAGCCTGTCTCTGTGGATAAGGTGGTCGGGTCCTGGGCAAGACATCCTGTAAGTCTCGAGTCCTATTGATAGCATCCTGCAGTGTAGCCGGTCTGTTTGACCGTACTAAGCCACGCAGTGGCTCTGACAACCCCTCCACAAACATATAGACCATCCGAGCTGTCGATAAGTCAGGTACCATCACTGAAACCCTCAAGAAATCCGAGATGTATGCTTCTGCACTCCCAGTCTGTTTGAGCTTGGTCGGCTCAACAAAATGCTGCTCCGGATCCCTCCTGTCAAAACGCTCTACCACTCTCCTGGTAAACTTGGCATATGTCGTCACTGTGGAATGCCCAAGTGTCGCCAATCCATGAAACCACCAATCCTGAGCCTCACCCTCTAAATGCAATGTAGCCATCTTAATGGCCTCCATCTCCGACATCTGATTAAGCTGGAAATAGATGTCCAGCTTCTCCACCCAGGACTTTGCCGTAGTCTTCGATGAACCATCAAACATAGGCAAATGGTATCTACTTGCCGCACGGTGGTCGTCACGGTGGTATCCTCGTCCCTTATGCTGGTGCTGCTCCTGATCAGGGGGTTTGATGCCATATCTATACTGGAGATAGCGCTCAAAAGGGAGAGTATCCATGAATCCCGGGCCGTAGCCCTGCCATTCTGTATAAGCGGCTGTCCATTGAGCTGGACTCACCTCTCTCGGGGCTGTCGACCCCTCGTCCTCTACTAGGAAAGTAGGCATGGTGTGTCGTGTGGGTGCTGGATTGACCCTCTGTGCACCTCCCCGTACTCCTGTCTCTGTGTCTGCTGGTGAGAATGTGGGCATAGTGGATCGCTGAGCTGTCATAATGGGAATAGCATCTGGTATGTGGCGAGACATCCCCGATCCTTCACCCACCTGAAAAACTCGAGGAGGTTCCCTCTGACTGATCTCTATGGCTGAGAGCCTATGTGACGTCTCCTGTATATGACGGAGGACTGCCTCCTTAAACCTCTCATCATCTGCCATTGGATTACGCTGTTCTGGGCCCTTCTCAGGCTGCTCTGCCTCAGAATCTGTCTCAGGTGGCTCCTGATCAGAGTCACTTCCCCCGAAAAGACTCTTCCGATAGGGGTTATC
This sequence comes from Pinus albicaulis, assembly GCA_034641835.2. Taxonomy (NCBI): domain Eukaryota; kingdom Viridiplantae; phylum Streptophyta; class Pinopsida; order Pinales; family Pinaceae; genus Pinus; species Pinus albicaulis. The sequence goes on along the minus strand of JAXQQM020086370.1, from coordinate 203,863 downwards.
CCCGGGCGTCATAGACTGCTAGCACCACAGGCTGAGCCAGATCTATGCTCCGATACCACTGTAATATCCCCAAAGGGAAATAACCAGTAATACACAGAAATATGCCAGATAGATATAGAAAATACAATGCTGGAACCAGATCATAGAACAAGTACACATAGAATGCCAGATAACTAAGCCATTTTATTAATCTGAAAGTACATAGAGAGGAGTACAAGATAATCAGAATGAGTGCACCTATCCTTGCCCTAGGCAAGTGGAGACCCTCTCAGAACAAATGATGGCTGCAAATAAGGACAGCGTCCTAAATGGCTGAAGAGCTGCTATGAAGGGCTGCTGCTGGAATGCAATGGAACTATGAGCTAAAGACTAGAATATGGCTGATATCAGTCCACCAAACCCTCACCAATAAAAACGCTGTCTCTGCTAGTGACAGCGCAGAAACAGATGGAGTGCTGGTCACAAAACCCCCAGATGAATGGATCAGCTCCTCAGGACTAGAAATGCTGGAAAACGCTGTCAAGCCCCACTCACATGCTCCTGCTCATCAGATCAGCGTCCTCCCTGATGGATCATCGTCCTATATGCTCAGATCTACTGGATCTGAAGCCTCCAATCCAGATCTGCGTCCTATCCCTCCAGATCTGCGTCCTCCTAGATCAGATCTACTGTTATTTCTTCAGATCTATGATGGATCTGCCACTATCTCCTCAGATCTGCAACCTCCAAGGCTGGATCTGGTGTTACCTCTTCAGATCTAGGCTGAAACTACCAATATCTCCTCAGATCTGCAATCTCCCAGGCTGGATCTAATGCTATCTCTCCAGATCTGCACCCTATAGAACTAGATCTGCAAATATCTCCTTAGATCTGCAATCTCCAAGGCTGGATCTGCTAATGTATCTTCAGATCTGCGTCCTTCTCTTCCCTGGAACAGCGTCCTCTCTCCAAGTCTGATCTGCGTCCTTTCTTCTCCTGGAACAGCGTCCTTCCTCCCAGATTTGAACTGCGTCCTTCCTCCCCCTGAAACAGCGTTCTGCCTTCTAGATCTGCGCAGCCACAAGAAGGGCTTCTTCCTCTCCAAATCTCCACCTGAAACTGCTACCAATTCCCACTGAAACTGAAGGGTGATACTCAGAAAATAACCTTACTAGGGCGGGCACTCGAAGTCCCCCGAAGCTAAGGGTGAAACCAGAAATAACCTTACCAGGGCAGGCACTCGAAGTCCCCCGAGGCTAAGGGTGAGATCTCCGACCGGAGATACTCGTGCACTAAACAGTGCTGCAGACCGACTAAACAACCGGCGTGCTGAAGCAGACAAAAGTCTAGCTCTCAATATCAATATCAAAATATGCATGTCCAAATGAGGTGAGAACCCCACCTTTTATAATGCTAAACTCCCTCCAAAACCTTAACTGCGCAGTTAACCTTGGGTTAGCTTGATGCCTCCCCATCATGCTCATGTGGACCCCCAAGGCCCCCTCTCTAAGTTATAACGTCAATCAACTAGGAAAAGAACACTTTATTTATAAAGTGAGGTGACTAAAGTGAGGTGACCCCTCTTATTTCTCACTTTATTTATTACTTCTAGCTAAAGCGACAAAATTAAACAAAAATGAAATATTCCAACTAGCAAAGCTAATTGGGAATATTACAGGACCTGTGGTTGATGAAGATTGTAACTACTAAATGATTGATGTTATATGGTTTACTCCATGTTTTTATGCTTTTTGTAACTAATTCTTCATTCTACATGCTTTTGTTGACATATATGCATCAAAAATATATATTGTATAAAAATTCGCTCCCAAAATGAGAGCTTTTGAAAATTTCACTCCCCACTCCCGCTCCTACTCCCTGCTTCTGCTCCTGCTCCCAAGTAACCTCGCACAAGAGTACGTGGTCCCTTTTTCTGCACCTAGATTGCTCCACAGAGAAGCTCGAACCTCCTGCAATCTACTCTTGAAAGCCTCCAAAGATTTATGGCAATTCTCCCCTAGGGTGGCACTCAATGTCCACCGAAGGAGTGAGATTTCCCCTTAGAAATCTCTGGTGCTAAACAACACTTTGTGACCCAGCTAAACAACTTGAGCAACAATGGTGTAATAGTCAAATTAGCAAAAAGGGTCTAAATGTTTCCTTCAACCCTCTATTTATAATTGTTGCCTCACCTTCGTTGTGGGTCCCTCATCCAAATATTTCGACCTCCTTCCCACAAAATAAATTTTCCTCCAAGGGGTGCATATTTCTTTGAGGGGTGCCCCCCACATCTCACCAACTCCAATTTTTACCCACCTTTTCCTAAGTTGGCATCCAAAATTGCGAAAATTGCAAAATTATAGATCTTCTATAATAGAATTTATTGAGAAGGGATATTGTTAAATTTAGATAACCATGGTGTTCTATGCTTGATGCACTTTTACTTCAATCTTTCTTAGGCCCGATACAAAATAGCAATCACATAAACATGAAAGTAAAATGCTGATAGGACACAATAATAGATCAATAGAAGACAAGCCAAATATAGATCATATTTACAATTCCTTTTGTCCAGCAAAGATATGAGAGATTGTTGCATTACGGCAGTCAACAGGATGCTTCAACCAACAAAGTCTTCCTTGGTCAGCCAATCTTCCATGTGTCACACCCATAGCCCTCAAAGACAGCTCATCTCAAGTCAATGCTAGTCAACCCAAAGTCAGCGCAAAAAAGTCAACATAGGGAGCAACAGAAAAGTCAACACAACAAACTAGGGCTTCGGTCAAACAGCCCAGAATTCCTCGATTTTAGTGCCCAGCAATACGGTCTCCTAAAATCGGATTTTTGGGAGAAGTTGGAGGTCAAATGACCAAGGGTTGACCACAGTCAACACTGGTCAACGCTGAAACAAAAAGCCCTAAATAGATCCGCAGAAAACAGCAGCTCCGCTCCACACGTGTTAGGGGAAAAAGGCCTCCAAAGGCTATCAAACCAATCAGATCACAATGAGAGAATGTGTGATGATTTTATGAGAAAATAACCTCCAAGTCTCTCCAATTTATATCCATTAATGAGGGTGTGTAACACATCTATTAGGCATGTGGGACAAATCTGGCCGACCTTGCACATGTGAAAAATAAATTCAAAATAAATGTTTTGCTCAACCGATCAAGATGATCTTTAGATCAATCTTGCACCTCTTCAAAAGAGGAATCCAACAAAAATATGACCATTGTCATATGAGCAATGCAACATGGATTTTGGACCTAGTTGCCCAAAATTAATAGATATTACAACCCACTTGGGGCACTACATATGACCTATGTGGATATCAAGGGTCCAACCCCTTGTTCACTATGATTGGAGTCCATTCTCTCACCATGGCACACTTTGGACTTCATTAGGCCTTCTCAATGCCATCTTGAGAGACTTATTTTTATGTTATTAAGCTATCTTGGTGTAATATTCCTTTTTTTTTGGTGTTCCTTATGACAGGGTTAGGATGGACTTCCAGAGTTGGGAGCAAATAGGTCACAAGTACAAGTTGGTGTCATCAGCAGGCCCAGGGATTTTTGGAGGAGTTTTGAGGAGATTCTATGAGGATCGGTGGCATTTGCTTGGTATATTCCATCATCCGCACAGTTTGCCTTTCGTTTTGATGCACTCTGACAACGTTCGGAAAATTGAGTTATTTTTGGGCTTAACTCAATTAATTATGCTTAAGGTGGCATTCCGGGAGGAATACGTGATAAAACACCTAAGTGTAATAGCTCGTTGGAACTGTAACGAGAATACCTACATGATGGGATGGTTGGACATGAGTTTCAGTGACTGAAGGAGACATGGCAGTCGATTTATTCTTTCCCGCATTAAAAGAATATTTTAATAAGATGGTAAAGTGCTCCATGATTAAAATAATAATAAAATATAAGGCTCTAGAGGGGTCCATGAGATCTATAGAAGAAGAGGAGGAGGCCATTGGGAGATGGTTGGGATTTGATATTACTTCTTGTATGAGAGGTTGAGACCTCAGTTCTCTACTTCATGGGTAGCCCTAGGACGAAAAACCTAGAGTGTGGTGGTGGGTGTTGGACAAAAACCCAATACCCTTGAGGAGGTTTCACTCAGAAATCTCATAGTGCTTCAGTGAAGTTTGGAGAGATCAGTTTTTTCGTAGCCGATTTGTAGCAGTCTTCTCGTCGAGCCATCTACATCATTGCCAGAGCCTTTCATCAATTGGGCCAAAGATCTTTTCTAGGTTTTGCTCCACTTGCTTGGCAAGCTCAAGTACCATTATTCCTTCATGTTGTGCACTATTTCCTGTGGATTTATAAAATGCCTCAGTGATTTTATCAGCATCCATTGTGTATTATTTGTTGGATATGTGTCTATTTACATTTATTTTGTTGTTCAAGTTTTTTTCTGGTATCTATTGTCCAAATTATTGTTTGGGATATTACACTTGGCGGGATTGTCACCAAGGGATGTTATTATTGCACATTACTTTATTATTTAGGGCATAATTAAGCCTAATTAGGTAAATCGAACTCTTTAGAGATGATATAAATTGATGAGAGGTTCATTCATTCCTCTCATCATCACTTGGATTGGATTAGTATCTCTTGAGAGATTTTGACACTTTTGGTTGGGATGAACTTTTTGGAGCTTTCTTGATGCACTATGATGTTTGGATTTTCGCTATTGTCTTTGGAGCTTCTTTCTAATGGAAAATTGATGAATGGATATACTCTCTCTCTCTCCCTCATGTAAGTTGAATTTTTTATGTTATTCTTGTTATATTACTTGTCAAATGCATGTATCTTGCTACCATTATTCTTGTATGGGTTAATGTAATGCGAAATTCTTTTGGGACCTTGAATAAGTGACTAAATGCATGTGTTGATCTTTGAGGGGTTGGGTGAATGTTCCTAGAGGCACCTCTTAGGTGGAAGACCTTGAAACTTTGTCTCTTTCGCAAATTTGAAGTATAAATCCCTATTGACCTAGTTGCTAATGTTGGAGAGGATAACGAAGATCAATTAGGGCTCCTTAACTCACAAAAATTATCGATCTGTGTATCTTGACTCCATTAAGCCCATGCAATAAGGGATTGATCTTCGCATCCCTTTGGTGGTCAAACTTACCTCTTTTCTTTACTTTTCCAAATTCTACCCATAACCCTAGAGGGTCACCTAGGGCATCAAGCGAAATTCATTCTAGCTATTCAAAACCTTTTAAATTTGGTCCACCACTGCACTGGATTTTCTCAATGCGTCCTCCAAATTTGAACTCAATCTAACGATGGAATCCTGAGATATTGCAAGCCCTAGCCATGAGACCATCTCTTTCCCTAGGTCGATTTTGGTTAGTGTCCTTACTAGGATCATTACATTCAAATCTCAAAAGAGAATTAGTCCTTTGCTCCTATTCTCTTCCCCAATTAGGTCAAGCCCCTCCTTGGTTGATCAATTCCATACCTTTGAGCTAGTTTGGGTCCATTTGGGTTCTTTGTGGTCCCATTATTCTACAACTCAAACTCCACAAGGATCCTTAAGCCTAGGAAGCCCCTTGTCAAGGCACATCCTCCAACCCTAGGCCAAGGTATCCTCACAGCCCTTCTTAGAGAGCCAATAACCTTGCTTTAAAAGCAAGCAAGCCAATTAGTTGAGCCTCTTTGGTGAATAGTCTTTAGGAATCACCCACATCTCATCATTGACCTATATATTCTTGTGATTCCTCTCATAACAAGGCTCCTCCCATTGGTAAAATTTCGTAAAGAGCAAAGAGCCTTAGCTGAGGTGACAGTGGGCTATCACTCCATTGTTGCCCTTGACCTAGTAGTTGCTCTATGGGATCCCCTCCGAGGACCCCTGCTAGTTTGAGCAGTAACAGGCCCATCCACGAAACTGTATTTTCGATCTGCGGTTCCGCTAGAGGATCTACCTTGGATATGCAACGGATCAGGCACAGATCTAGGCGGATCTCGAGCAGATACGAGGCCTGAAGTGCAGTTCCACAGCAGCCAACCCACATTTCCTTCTTTTTTATTTGTTTTTTCTTTAACTTGAGTTGGGGGTGGATTTAAGGTGAGTTAGGGAACTGATAGATGGGGATAAAAGTCATTTCCCCCTCTCATTTCCTCACTCTTGTATCTTTGGAGAGCTTGGAGAAGAAGAGAGGCTTAAGGAGAGCTTGGAGGAGTGAAGGAGGAGTTATGAGTAGTGAAGGAGGAGGAGCTTGGAGGAGTAAAGAAGGGCTTCCATCTACAAGAGCTAAAGAGGTAAGTGCAAACCCCAAACTCCCTCATTTTTTTGTCATTATTGTCTATATTTTTTCTCCTCCCTCTCCTATTCTTCCCCATTCTTTCTTCTTTCTCATTTCATTACAGGTTGTCCATCTATATTCATATTCCAAAACGGTGTTCTTTTGAATTTTATGTATCATTCCAGTTTTGGTTTTCATAATGGTAATGGGGATAGGAAAAGATGGGAAAAAGAACAATAGGATAGTGGTCCCCATGTGAGTGACCCAATGTATGATGAGGAGAAAGGGTTTGAAGAGGACAAGGATGAAGAGGACATTGAAACACGAGAGGGGAAACCTACATTGACACCCTTGTGGAATTATGTGACCAAACTTGAAGGGAGAAAAGGTGGTGGAAGCTACAAGTTTTTGTGCCCTCATGGTTTTCATGGAGGAAAACCATATAATGGTTCATATACTCGTGTGAGGAGGCATCTTTGTGGGGTGTTGGAAAGTGATGAGAAAAATGGTGTCGCGGGGATAGCAATATTCCCTAAGGTTTCAGCTGAACAAAGAAGAAAATACATCCAAATAGAGGAGGTTGCACAACAGAAAATCAAGAAACAAAAAACTCATTCTGAATCAAGTGCAACCTATAGATTTGGTAGCTCGTCTCCTCATGGTACTTTTGCAACCTATGGAAGTATAAGAAGTTAGAACAATAGGTGATTTCCTTAATGTTGATGGGAGGGATGATGTGGATGGAAAGATAGTTTGGTTTCTTTGCCCTTGCATGTACCATTCAGTGTGCTTCGCTCTCCCTATTGGCATGATATGGTTAAGGGCATCAATGAAACCCCAGAAGGATACAAGAGCCCCAACTATGAGACAGCTAGAACAATGTTACTAGAAAGAGAAAAGAAAAGGTTCAAAGAGATTTGAGACATTTTACAAATGAGTGGGTGGATTGTGGGGTATCCATTGTATCAGATGAGTGGACAAATCTTAGAAACCAACATTTCATAAATATTCTTGGTGTGTTTTTGCTAGTGGTGCAGTGTTTATTGCATGTGATGACAACTCCTCCATCAATGCAACTTCCCAAAACATTGTAGATCTCCTATTACAGTCAATCAAAGATGGTCCTAATAATGTGGTTCAACTGATCACTGATAATGCAGAAAATTGTAAGGCAATAGTAAAAATTATTGAGCGCACTCATCCACACATATTTTGGTCCAGGTGCTTGGTGCACACATTGAACCTTTTGATGCGAGCTATTATGAAGCATAAAGAATGTGGATGGATTAATGAGCTTTACAAGAGAGGGCAGCAACTCATTAAATTTATCACAAGGCATATAAGGGTAAACTACTTTTATGGCACTTACTCCAAGTTGTAGTTGCTTAAACTTGCAATAGCAAAATTTGCAAGTTATTTCCTCACCTTTAGGTGGCTAGTGAAGGTGAAACAAGTCTTAACTAATATGGTGATTTTTGAATCATGGGATGACGTTAAAATTGATAGAGATGGTGCTAATGTAGCCAAGGAAACTTTTCTTGACAGTTACTTTTGGTCACAGATTAAATAAGTTTTGCAATTCACCAAACCAATTTATTACATGATCAGGTTTGCAGATTCAGATCGGCCAATAATTAGGGAGGTGTATGAGTAGTTGGATAGCATGTTGTGTTGAGATTTTGTGTATTTGGGGTAGCATCAGTTGTGCTCTAGGTCCCAAATTTTGAGGAAGGACTAGAGTACACTTGATCTACAAGACCCAGAAATGGATTTGGGAAATTTCATCTTGTTTAGGAGATATTAAATTAATTAATTATTTTATTGTATTTCCTAAGTTAAAACTTAGGGAACTAATAATTAAAGTGAATTTAATTAAACATGTGATGAAATTGTTTTAAGTCACACGGATCAAGATTTCTTTTAATCTTAGCCATTGATTAAAGATTTAACCTTGGTCGTTGGTTTCCCAACGAGAAAAGTATAAAGGAAAGGCTTGGGGTCATTTATAAAGACACACAGAGGCAGAGCACTGAAGCTGAGTTGAGATTCTAGGGCGGGTTTGCTAAGAATTCTCAGAAGTATTTCAGCTGCAGAGAGGGGAATTTAGGCCAAGGGGATGATCTGATCCCAGAGTCTAGAATACACAAGAGGCAGAGATCAGCTCAGAGGACAACGCAGAGAAGTAGGGAGGCTGCAGCAGCAGGACATCGCAGTCCCTCCAAGGACAACGTGATTTTTCAGCTGGAAACCCTCAAGGGTTACGCAAAGACCCTAAGGTGCAACTTAAGGCTTGCGTCACCCAGTCTGAGGTAATGCAGACCTTTCCGGAGCAGCGCTGAGGGTCAAAGGGGCTTCAGAGGCTAACTCAGAGGCTTCAGGGGCAATGTTGGGGTTTCTAGGCCCTAATATTGGCCGAGTTCTGTAAATCACGTTTGAGGGTGTGGATCAGTCATTATTTTGGCCCTAGATCAGCCAGTGAGCTGTAGATCTATTATTTCTCTGTCGGGTTTTCCAGATCTGGAACTCAGGCTTGTTGTATTCAGAATATTCTTAATAATAAAACCCTCTAGTAGCTAAAGACCGATTTACCCGCATTGGGTTTTCCCGAGGACTATTTGTCCAGAAATAACTGTGTCACTTTGTCTATGTGTGCATGAACTTGTTCTAGATCTTCATTGGTGGAGATCTGTTATGTGTTTTGCTTCGATTTTAACTTGAATTTATTCAGTTAATAACTTGTCTAAGTAGGAGGAACATAACCAGATTAATAGTAAATAATTTTTGCATAAAGTGTAAAGATTCAGAAATTTCCACATGGTATCAGAGCAATTGCAGATCTAGAAGGGTCACCAATAAGAGACTAAAGGTTCTAGATGCAGGAAGCAGTTAGAAAAGCAGTCGAAACGCAAATTTGAAGGGACAACGCAGTTTTCAGAGGCAGATTCACGTAGAGGGAAGGATGACGCAGTCTAACGCTATCTCCTAGCAAGCCCACGCAATTACTGCGTAGAGGCAACTCAAAAAAAGAGCTGGATTGGTCTGAAGCTAGCCAAAAAAGTGTTGGATTGGTCTGAAGCTAGCCAGTGTGATGCAGATTTGAATCTGTCAGATCCAGAAAAGACTGAAAATTAGCTGCAGAAATTCAGAAGGTGCTGGTGGGATTAAATTTTTGAAGTTTTCAGATTTTTAGTCGGAGCACAAGTGAGAAAGAGCGGGAGGAGATCAGCTTCTTAGAGAATTTCTAGCCAAAGAAACTTGCAGTTTGATCAGAGGATCAAAGAGAGCTGAATCATTGTTGATTTGGCAGATTTCCAAGGAGGGAAATCAATTGTCAGAGGGAGCAGAAGGTGCCTGTTTCACCAAGGGCCTTAGATCCATTTCTCTAGCAAAGAGAAAAGGAAGTTCCAACACATTCTGAGCAGATGGCTCCTCATGGACTGCGTGATCAGGACAGGCTGGATGGCCTCTCAAACTTTTTATTTTCGAAGGCAAGGATCCTAATAGTCCTTGAGGCATACAATATTAGAGACCATGCAAAGCAAACTTTGGCCCTGCCAACCGAAGCAAATCTCCTATGGAAGCATAAGGAAGCTGCTGGGCATGCCAAGCGGCTAATTATGGATGGAATCAAGGACTATATTGTACCACACATAGCTGAGAAGAAGACAACTAATGAGATGTGGAAGGCCTTGATCTTTCTATATGAGAGAAAATCTGTCCAACGGAAGATGTTGTTGGAGACACAGATGAGGTCATTCATGATGGCCAAGGGAGAAGACATGGAGCATTTCCTCTTTAGACTGCAATCGATCAGAGATCAGTTGACTGCAACTGGTGCTAAGGTGGAAGACGATGTGATGGTTAGGATTGCCCTCAATGTAGTTACGGATGAGTGGGAAACCTTTGTCCAAAGTATCTTGGGCAGAGCGAACCTCCTATATTGGGACAGCATGTGGTCAATTCTGTGTCAAGAAGAACTCCACAGATTCACCAAGAAGCAATATAGCTCTAGATCAAGCAAAGTGAAGGAGGAAGATGAGGAAGATGCAGCCTTGGCATTGAAGAAGCAGCCAAAGAAGAAGAAGGATCTCTCAAAGATCAAGTGCTTTCAGAGTGGTGAAATGGGACATTTTTCCAGCAATTTTCCTCAGAAGAAAAAGGACGAGGAAGCCTCTTCTTCCAAAGTTGTTGTCGCAGATGATGGGTCGAAAGATGGGACAGCCATGAGTGCTCATGAACCATGGAGGTGGGGTGACATGGATATGTAGAGGAGCTACATAGAAGAAGGTGGGATCCTTGAGCAGCTCATCTCTTGGATCACATGCTAGCTACAGAAGCCTTAAGACAGTAGTGGAACAAGTGGAGCAGTGGGTGCATAGATCACAATTGAAATTGAGGCAGATATGAAGGTTGAAAGAAGCAGCGCAGAGCAGAGCAGCAGCAACGTAGAAGCAGCAGCAGCGCAGAGGTTGATGTGAATTCAGCAGCGCAGAGCAGAGCTTCTTACGCAGTACAGAGCTGTAGCAGTGCAGAAGGTTTCAAAGGGACAACACAGTGCAGCAGCAACATGAGAGATTTCAGCACAAAGGGTTGATGTGACTTCAATAGTGCAGAGGGAGTCTGCTTACGCAGTGCAGAGCTGTAGTTGTGCATCATCCTTCAAATACCAACACAGATCTGTAGCCTATGGAGCTTCAGTGATGAGGATGTAGCCCATATGACTTGTCTGTCAAAGATTGGGCAGGAGATTCAGTAGTTTCTCTCAACAACTGAAGTTGCAGTGCAACAAATCAGCAGTGGCAGTGCTATGAGCAACACAGATGCAACATTTTGATAGGAAGTTGTAGTACAAAAGTTGTAGTGGCAGTGGCAGAGTCATGGGAAGCAGTACAGAATGACAGCAGCAGTGCAGAGTTGAGTGGTAGCAGGCCAAGCTTTAATAGCACAGAACCAATACCCAAAGTCTTGTAATGCATAGTGTGATGTATTGCTAGAACACACCCTTGATGCTAAGAGGAAGTGTTGAGATTTTGTGTATTTGGGGTAGCATCAGTTGTGCTCTAGGTCTCAAATTTTGAGGAAGGACTAGAGTACACTTGATCTACAAGACCCAAAAATGGATTTGGGAAATTTCATCTGGTTTAGGAGATATTAAATTAATTAATTATTTTAATGTATTTCCTAAGTTAAAACTTAGGGAACTTAAATAATTAAAGTGAATTTAATTAAACATATGATGAAATTGTTTTAAGTCACACGGATCAAACTTTCTTTTAATCTTAGCCATTGATTAAATATTTAATCTTGGTCATTAGTTTCCCAACGGGAAAAATATAAAGGAAAGGCTTGGGGTCACAAAATATATTTACAATCACTCATGGATTCTGAATCTGATGAGGAAACACATAGGGGGCAAGGAAATTATTAGGCCTGCCATCACTAGATTTGCAACACATTTTTTGACATTGCAATCTATGCTTGCCCAACATAGAAACTTGCAAAAGTTGTTTTCTAGTGATGAATGGAACGAATGTTAGTGGGCTCACAAACAGGATGGCCAAGATGTGAAAAGGAAAGTCAATGAAGAAATATTTTGGAAAAAGGCAACAGAGATTGTGAAACTTGTTGAACCACTGGTTAAGGTGTTGTGCTTGGTGGATGGGGAAAGATTGTCTATGGGCTTCATTTATAAGGCTATGGATCAAGCAAAGGAGAAAATAAGGGCAACATACAAGGACAGAGAGGGTAAGTATGGGCCCATTTGGGCAATCATTGATCAGAGATGGAACAATCAACTCCATCACCCTATACATGCAGCTGGGTATTTTCTGAACCCAAGGTATCATTATAAAGCTCAGAAAGCAGGAGCTTTGAATGGGGAGGTTAGAGATGGATTGATTGATTGCATTGATTGCACAATCCCCACAGAGAGTGAGTAGTTGAAGACACAAAATCAGATCATTGTGTTCAGCCAAGCCACATGTACCTTTAGCAAGAACCTTGCAAGGATTGCAAGGGAATCGGATGAGCCAGGTAAACAAAGAATTTCAATTTTCAAATTCATATTTTATTATTTTCTATAATTGTTTATAATTTCAATTTCAAAGTTGGATATAAATTGTTGAGCTAATTGAAACTCATTTTTTGCAGCACAATGGTGGGAGGCATTTGGTAGCCATTGTCCTGAATTACAGAGGTTTGCAATCCGCATTTTGAGTCAAACTTGCAATGCTTCTGGGTGTGAGCGCAATTGGTCTGTCTTTGAGAGGATTCACACAAACAAGAGAAACCGTTTGGAACAAAAATGGTTAAATGATCTAGTGTATGTCCAGTACAACCTTCGACTAAGACGCAACCAATTGCTGAACAAAAGACCTGATTCAAATCCCATTGTGTTGGAGGATATTGATCCAACATCAGATTGGGTAGTGGAGACTTGTCCACCAAAGTTTGACTCTGATGAGGATATTGGTGTGGGGATGGACTTTGATACATAGGTAGAGGCTTTGCTCAATGCAGATCCACTAGTAGCAGACCCAGTCCCAAGCCCTCCAGTTGCAGGCACAGGCACTTCCTCTAGTCAGCCACGACGGAGGTGCATAACTCGTCTATCTCAGTGTGGTAGGGCTATAGTTCCTGTTTAGGATGTTGATTGATAGGAGTGAGCAGTTTCCCCCTCTGGTTCAGAGTTTGAGGAAGAGGACATTGGCTTGTCAGATGCCTAGCAGTAGTGATTATTCATGTTTTGTTGTGGAGGCCATTTAGAACCTCCTTGTTTACGTTTTTTGTTTTGATCTCTATCTCATCATCATGTATTGGACAATGGACAGTGCCCTAGGTGCAATTTTGATATAATGGATATATTCATGAGCCTACTTTGATCATATGTTGTCTTTTGTCTATATTGTAATGCTTTGTGTTTGGAAACATGAATAACAATCTTTAAAATTATGTTTTTTTACAAAAAAAATAATATTTAACGTATTTTTTACAAAAACCGAGTCATTGAAACTGAATTGGCCGAGTTGATACCGAGTTGGAGTTGGAGTTGGAGCCAACCCTCGGCCGAATCGAAACCCGGGTCCAATTTTTAAAACACTAGTTTTGAGCCCTACTACTCTTACTTAACCTACTGGACCATTGATACGCCTTGCAACTCTTCGTAGTTGGGTGAATCGAATTTTCTTTCTACATACAAGTACCCTGTGGTAAAGTACTCGTGTACAAAAAAATATTCTCTACCTATCTTGTCATATTGGCGCGCTATTCTTCGAATCTGTGGCAATTGGTCAAAATCCTTTTCACTTATTCTTTGCCCCAGTGTTAAATATCTCTGCTTGTAGAATGTAGAAAAAAGTCGGATTGAATGTGGAGGACTTCCTAAATCCTCAGTTTTTTCCCCAACTGCAATCATTGGATCGTTCTATGTGGTTGACACCCACACATATCATTTCATTTGCTGTGGAGAGGTAAAACATTGAGAGGGCATTGTGAATGCTATAGTATCATGATACAAGACATAATAAAAAGTATATTGTATACTTTTGTGGATGAATGTTGCTCACAAATCATAAGAAGTGATTTGTTATTGGATCCAGTCTCGTTGAAAACAAAAACCATCAGAACAAGCTTCAACGTGAGCAACAAACCTAACTAAAAACCCATAATAAATTTCAGGAATCTCTACCATTGGTGGTGCTCTTGTCTTCGTCCCTTTGCATCCCCATTAGGGGTTCCATGCCGTTGATTTGCTTTGACAATAGTAGGAACATTTTGAGACGCTGACTCTGACTCAAATAAGCACATGATAACAGATCAAGTAAGTTCTATCACTTGGCTCTCAAATCAACCAAGAACACTTTAGCACACAAACGCCTTATAATTTTGGAAGGTTCTTCTTGCATGCATTTGAAGTTGGAATCTCATTGAACATCTCACTATTTAATTTCTTTCTCAAATACATGCAATAGATTTTGAAAGCACTTACATCTCTTTCATTTGCAAGTATTTTAGATTCACTCTTGTACTATGTCTATGCTCATTTGGATCAAGTTTAAATTTGTATATCATTCCTATATGTGAGAATATTTCCTCTTGTCAAGTACAAGCAATATTTATTTGTAATCCTTTCAATTCTATTTAAGTGCTTTCCTTTCAAAGTTGTGCCATCATATCATAATTTTGATATTTCATATTCTAACATTTGTCTTGTAGACGTTTATTCTATTTGATCTTCTTGTATCTTGAAGATATTTCCATTGTTGCAAGTACTTTTATTTATTTGAGCATACACTTCATTTCTTGCAATATTATATTTGGCACTGGTCTAGTTACATTTTCCTTGTCGGATACATTATTGAGTTATATTGATCCATTTATATTTTGATGTTGATGCTCATGATCATTTGTACTTGTTAAGTTTTATTTGCTTCAAGTTATATTTCAAGTTATTGAATGGTTGATGCTCTAATTGATCTAGTAACTATCTCCTAGAACGTTTTAGTTTAAGAGGTTTTCCTTAGAGATCATCCTTAGGTTCCATCGCCCTTGGCTTTAGCTAGGAGAGAGCCTAGACAGAGAGAGTTGGAATTAGGTGACAACCCTTTCTCTGAGCTTTGCCACCAAGACCAAACCTAGTGGGGTTGAGGATTTTTCCCACATTAACTTAGGTGTGTAAGCAAGTCAGCAACAAATTCTTTGATGGATTGTATGATGGATGCTTGTGAAATGGGATGGATAGTTAGCAAATAGTTAAAAACTCGAATTGAGGCAGTAAGACTTTTGTTTTGAGAGAAATTTTTGGAAGAAACTGTCTAGAGGATTTTTAATCCTATCCAATGTTTCAGGTGGAAACTCCACCCATCGTCAGGGACTTTGAGAATTGAATGATTACAAATGAGAGTTGCGAATCTGTTAATATAAGGAGGCATCCAGAATTAGCCGTTAATTAATAATATTAAAATAATAATGAAAGTAGCCATTAAAGAATAATAATAATATTAAATTATATAATTAGTTATTAAGAGAAAGGGGCAAGTCAATATATTGCATAGAGTAAAATACTAAAATAGATAAATAATTGTTAAGAGGAAGGGTCAAGTAAAAAAAATTTAATAAATAAATGATTAATTAAATTAAATTAAAAAATAACTAAAATAGATAAAGAGGAGGATAATGGAAAGGATAGAATTTCATGGTTAAACAATTTATTAAAAAGAAGGAAAATAAGAGTAAAATTAGAAAACATAGATAAAATTGAAAGGATAAATAATCTTAAAATGCATTGGATTAGAAAACAAGATGTAAAATTTTTATTTAAAAGAATTATTATACCAAAAGGTTATTAAATATAAGATAATAACCTTTAGAATAACAAGATAATATTCTCAAAATGAATCAGGAGATATATAGAATCGAAATATGCTGGATTCTCAAAAAGAAGCATACCTCGAGCTCACTCATCAAATTTGGGTGTTTGTTCTTCAAAACATGCATGATGTCCTTGGCATTGTTGAATGCCATCAGCGCTGATGCTCCCATACCTGCATAATTTGTCTGAGATGATTCCAATCCTGCAGAAATATTCCCATGAATTGCTAGTGTTCTGTCTAATTCTTGACCTTGAGGATTTGAGCCATCACGAGGAACAGTAAAATTGCCACCCTGGGGAAGTTGATTATTTACAACTTTAGAGGTTGGGTTGCTTGCACTTGGATGTGAGGCTGTGGGATTATTTTCAACTGAATTTAGAGAAGCTGAACTCGCAACTGAGGCATTCATCCACTGAACCTGGTGCTGAGCAGCTAGAGATTCCCTTCCCAGTTGTGATTTTCTAGCAATGTTGTGGTGTTCCAGAAAATAGGTCCGCAGATGATAATAAATAGCCTGCATAAGTCACAGTGTATCAGAAGACCAGTGAGTTATTCACCTCGAATCTTCTACCATGAATAACTATATACATCTTACCATTCTCTTTTACACAAGGTTAGATTAAAAATTTGCCAATGCAAAAACATATATAGTCACATATAACAAGTATATCTAGAACAGTACATGCCTTTTATTTCTATCCATCCATCTTCGTACTAGAACAATATGTTATATGCATCTCTACATGAAAGGACAACTACTTCCGAGCATATTAAATCCAATGAATTATTAGAAATATAATAAACCACTTTACATTGGAAAATATCCTTTCCAGAATCTAAAAAGTATTTACCAACCTGTGGATAGACTCTGGCTATTCTGAGCAGAACGAGCTTGCAATGAGCTGCCTCAGGCCTTTGCAGCGAAAGGAATAGTTGAGGTATCCATGACAGCCAAACCCAGTGGGGTATCTGATCCAAGTGCTTATCAAATGCTTTCCCCACAGGTTTATTTTGAGTGTCAAAGCCCAACAAATACAGAACACGCGCTAAGTGACTTCTAGCATTTGAAACCCCGTGTTTAATACCTTGAAGAAAACAGCATACTGCATATTCTAGCCAGTGCTCTTCATTTGTCTCTTTATAAACCTACAATCAATGTAGAAGACAATAATTACCAATGGATGACAGTAAAATCAATTGCAAGGCAGCAACAATGATCAAACCTAGTGTTAGAGATGAGATGAACCCTGTAACAAACAAAGAAAATACCTGGTCACAATAAATGCCCCAGCTTATCCATCCTTTAGAAAAATCCTTAGAGACACTGATTGCATGTGAATATGCACAATCAGCACTTTTACCTTCATTTAATTTCTGCAAAAGTTCTCCTTTAAGGCAGAAAATCTCTGCCTGGTATCGATCTGGGAAAGATCCCAAATCGGTACTATTAATCAAATTAATCCCATTTGTTACTTCATGTCTCATTTCTAAGGAAACTTTTGCTTGCTCTCTTATTTTCATGAATGTTTCCTGCACAAGTTTCATTGGTCACAAAATTAATCACTAGATAGCCAATTAAGTTGCTTGGTAAAAAATTAAAATATGTTAAGAGTCAAGACAAACAACGAAATATCTCCAAAAAGAAAAAAATTGTGATAAAACTATATATATATATACTTACTTGAGCTTCCATTGTTGAATAGCCATCCATTTTGTTGAGCACAGTTAGGCAGACATTATATTGTCCTTGCTTACGGGCAACATGAGCAAGCTTGTTAACATTCCATGCCTTGTCACGAAATGCAAGTTGATGAAGCTGAGAGTTTGTATTTGAAAAATGTTTAAAAGCATTGATTACAGTGTCATACATGTGATTCCGCCATTGAAGCAAATCATACCAAACAGGAAAAACATCCCACCTGTTAGGAGTCCTCAACTTCCAAGTTTCAAAAATAGCCTTAAGGTCCACATAGCCGTCATTGACCCCTCCTAGTGGACCAGTTCCAACCTGTTGCTTGTTGCAATTCCCAATTTCTATAAGAACCCTTGCTGACTCTTGAAGCTCTACCAACTGCTGGAATTGTTGCAAAAGAAGTAGATGAGATTGAACAGACATTTCAGGCAGTTGCCACCAATGATTTAATGCCAGATCAACTCCTTGCTTCAATCGATTTTCAGCTTCAGTAACTCCAGTAACAGTTGCATTATGAAGAGCCAAATAGGCCTGTTCTATACAAAACTTTAGTGTATCTTTCACTTGGTCCTTTGGACACTCATTGTCTTTCAAAAACACCCAGTCAGGAATCTTCCATAAACAATCAAGCAATATTTCATAATTTTCAATATTTTTAGCATAATCAGCAAGGTCTTCCCATTGGTTCAGATGCCGTGCACAACATATCCACTGCTCTTCAAAAAAGCACATTTCAGCATTAGAAACACTGTTTTGGGTTGCTTTACTAATTGCCTGGTAAAACAGATCTTGAGCATGCTGCCAGTATCCATGCTGAACCAAGGAAATTCCTGCCTGTGTTTCAGTAGTGATTGCCCTTTTCTTCCATAATCCATAGTGCAGATCTTCCTCATTAAGCATACTATATAGTTCAGAAAGTGCCTCAGACCCATGTGTTTCATAAGGAAATTGCATAACATGACTTTCCAATAAAGGAACAACTATATGCCATGCATTGTAAGTTTTCGCCAGAATCTTGATCAGCTCACATGGTATTTTAGGTAGAAACCAACTCAAAGACAATCCTTCTAGTAGTGCTTGTATAACATTGGGTCTCACATCTTGTTGCTTTCGATGATAGTCTTTAGATAACAGGGTAATCATAGGTGTATCCAGCATTATTTTCTGTTCAATTTGTAGAGTAGACCAAACAATTGGAAACAATAATACCCACAAATGATACGCCACATCCACATCTGCATATGAAAGTTCCCTCAGGGGAATCACGACATCTGCAACCTGAAACAACGCACTTTATTATACATACAACTAAATTCTACCATACACAATTGGATAAAATTCCACGCTAACACATTCTTAAGCAAGTAGATTCCTTGAATGAATGCTACATAGCAACGCCTTGACAATAGGCATGCAGCAAGAATAAGAATATAAACCTGAAGCTTGGCTGTCTCATTCAGGAACTTTGCATGCTTGTTCAAAAGCTCGATAAAAGTAAGGAGAGTTCCATCACTCTCTCCTAGAGCATCACCTACTTGCCACATTCCAGCATGCACTGGGACAGATCCTGTGGCCATTAGAGGAGGCAACTTTGCTGAAGATGGAGCAAGTGTAATAGGTTCATGCTCTATTAAAGTTGCCAGAAGAAAATCTATGCCCTGTTTTAGCCAGAACACATCACTTAAAGCTTCCCATTCTTGAGTTTCTATTATATACTGTAATCGTGTAAACAAAGTTTTCCCAAGAGTGTCATGATAAAGTGCAAAAAACTTTTTTCGCATCTCAGGATCCTTTGCTGTCAGACCCAACATATACTGCCTTTCCACCTTTTGAAATACTTCCTGTCTTTCAGGCAATGTGTACCTGACAAAGACACCATGGGCATTAGTGATAATCTGTAACATGTTTTCTTGCTTCGTAAATTTCAAACTGTTCGGAAGTTCAAAAGTAAAGGCCAACCACTTACTTGGTTGAGTCCAAACAGAGTTGATAAAGTAGTGAGAGATATTTCCTATCCCACTCTTCCAAAAATTGTGTAGATAGACTGTTTCTATCAACTTGTGACAAGTTCTGTAGGTACCAAATTATGTCCTTGTGAAGGACTATATTGGATGTTCCAGAACTAGATCTGAAGTCAATCTCAACCCAATCCTTTATCATATCAAGTATCGTGAGAAGTAGACTGGCATCTGTGCCTTTCTCAGACAGTATAGCTTGCAGTATCTGGTTAATCAAATTCTTGCATTCAGGCACAAGCATTACTCTTCTACTAACAAGTTTGAGTATTGACTTCAAATTGGATGTAACAGCACCAAGAACAGATTCCAAATGTATAGTGGGAGATAGAGATTCCTGATCTGTACTGTGAACCTGTACCAACCCAGTAATTTTATTCTAATTAATGGCAACGTGTTTCTAGAATATGGAGATCACAAAAGTCAGACAACAAATCAATAACCAGCAAAACCTGAAATCTTGATCTTACAACAAAGGAGCAACAGAATAATCATGCAAGTAATCAATACAAAATACAATGGTTAGAGAAATGGTAATTGACAAAACAGTATTGAAGAATTTACTGTGATGCAATTTAGGGAGTACAAAGTAATTTCTGATATTCTGAAAGAAGTTAAAGATAGTAAACAAAGAACATATTAATACTATCGCAATTGTTCAACTGTATTATATAAAATCAAGTTCTATAGAAATTCAAAGAAAATGAGTTTAATTTATAGTTTAATGCAAGGTATACAAAACCAGCATCAATAAAAGTAAGATTTAAGCTCATGCTATACGATGAAGTACTTGCTGAAACTTTGAAACAAGTGAAAGGCAGTAAACAAAGAATATCCGTTTAACTATTGAATTTTTTCAACAGTATTACATAAAATCAAACTGTATGGAAACTTGAAGAAACTGAATTTAATTTTATCATTTTATACAAGATGTACAAAAATAGCATCAATAAAAGGAAGATTAAGTTCAAGCTATACCACAAACAACTCTGAACCAGCTAGAAACATTCTTTGTTTATCCTATCCATTTCAATAACATACTCATTGATACCTGTTGCCACAAAATCTAGCAGGCCTAACTGACTTTCATTTTATCAGACATAAACTAGCAGGCCTAACTGAATACAATTATATCATTTTATACAAGATGTACAAAAATAGCATCAATAAAAGGAAGATTAAGTTCAAACTATACCACAAACAACTCTGAACCAGCTAGAAACAATCTTTGTTCATCCTATCCATTTCAATAACATACTCATTGATACCTGTTGCCACAAAATCTAGCAGGCCTAAGAGAGGGATGCCGTACTAGGTTTAAACTAGACCAAGAGACAACAATGGGTTAATGGCCCACTGTCACAGCAGTCAAAAGTTAAAACGCCTTGCTCTTTACGTATTTTCACCGATGGGAGGAGTCCCGGTATGTGGAAGGTCACCTAATAGGTCTTCTAGCTTTGAGGTGTGAACAAACACAGAGATCTACAGGGGAAAGACACAATTTTAGGCTCAAGGCTCCAAGACGCAATACACTTTCCTTAGAGAGACCAAATATAAGCAAACCAAGACCTAGGGCTTGATCAATGAGTTGATAGTTGGGGCGGCCAAAGGTCAAGGCAAGGAAAAGAATTTCCAACAATGATTTTCAACTAAAACAAGGCACATGAAATCCTCAAAATGTTAATTTTAGGGCTGGATTGTTCTTTACAGTAGATAATTGCATTTTCAAATTTTTCATCATTTACATATTACATTCATCCCATGGCATCATATCATCATTAGCAATTACATAGAGAAAACAATAACATCAACAATGCAGCGGAACAATAAAGTAACAATAGAAGAAAAGCATGCACAAAAGAGACACCATGATTTAGGTCAGAGACCGGGGCAAAACCCCACAAGGAGAAAAACCCAACCATATTCTTCTTCCATTAGATGTTCATCAAAGTTCAGTTGAGATACTAAGTTCAATAACATGAGATAAATCAGGCTTCATCGGCCCAACCCAAGTCAGTTCACAACTATGTTTGTGAATTGAACGATCTGATCTCTGATAATCAAACAAGTGCATGGAAAACTGTTGTCATATCACTGTCTCAAGTAGCATCATCCATGTCACAGCAATAACTGTCATCAACACTGTCATGTATCATAAGAGCAAGGTCACTGTCATCATAAGAGCATGGTCACTGTCATCATATATCATAGCAATGTGTTGAAAATTGCAACTCAGGGATGAATTTCTAAAAATAGAAAGTCCAAAAAATAGAATTCCTAAAAACAGAAAGTCTAAAAATAGAATTTATAAAAATAGAAAGTCAAAAAATAGAATTTCTAAAAATAGAAATTCTAAAGTCTCAAGTATGACTTTCCAAAAATAGTAAATCACCTTGCATCAATTGGTAATCAAGTATTGTTGATGGAAATTCACTGTTGATCATCAATCAATCCTAATAGTTCAATTTTGAATTAATCATTAATATTATTATTATTATTATTAAAAAGAAATTCAAGTCTTTCAATCATGAGACTCAATCATGTCATATGTAACTCCCCTCAATTAATGCATATGTTACTCTCTCTCTCTCTTAATGGATTCATTCCTCTCTCTCTCTTTAATGCTCTTATGCACCTCTTACACTCTCTTACACACTTCAATGACTCGTCATAAAAAGATTCCTCTTACACCTCTTTAATGAAAAAGTTACACTTCTCGCCTAAATGCATAAGTTACACTCTCCTAAATGCATAAGTTACACTCCTCTCCTTTGTGGCATAAGTTACAATCCTATTTTGGCATATGTAACTCCTCCTCAAGGCATGTGTATTGCTCCTCCTTTATGTCAATAATTCATTACCCCTTCTATATATATGTGTCTCATATCATCTCACCTCACTTACTTGTGCTTTGTAGATCCAAACTTGAGAGAGAGTTGAAGAGACTGAAGGAGATTGTGAGAGAGAGACTTGAGAGTAAGAGCAGAATCTTGGAGAGCCAAAGTGATTCGTTGTTTGCATCGCCCATCGCTATCGCAGATATGTCGAGGATTTTTTAGTGTTGGGGTAGCATCGGATGTGCTCTAGCTTCCAAACTTTGTGGAGGGACTAGAGTACATGAGATCTCCAAGACCCAGAAAGGGATTTAAGAAATTCCATCATGTTTAAGAGATAATTAATTAATTAATCGTTTTAATTAAGGACCCTAAGTCTAACTTAGGCAAATTAAAAGCTTAAAGGTAATTAATTTAAACATGTGATGAAAATGACTTAAGTCACATGGATCAAGCTTTCTTTTAATCTTAGCCCTCGATTCAAAATTAGATCACGGTCGTTGGTTTCCCAACGAGAAAAGTATAAAGGAAAGTCTTGAGGTCACTTGGAGAACACACACAGTGCCAGAGCACTGAGACTAAAGCTAGAATTCTAGGGCATGGTTTGCTAAGAATTTCAAGTGTTTCAGCTGCAGTGAGGGGTAGTATTGCAGAAGGGATGATCTGATCTCAGGCCAAGAGTGTAGCAAGAGGCAGAGAAGCAGCAGAATTCCTAAAAACAGAAAGTCTAAAAATAGAATTTATAAAAATAGAAAGTCAAAAAATAGAATTTCTAAAAATAGAAATTCTAAAGTCTCAAGTATGACTTTCCAAAAATAGTAAATCACCTTGCATCAATTGGTAATCAAGTATTGTTGATGGAAATTCACTTTTGATCATCAATCAATCCTAATAGTTCAATTTTGAATTAATCATTAATATTATTATTATTATTATTAAGAAGAAATTCAAGTCTTTCAATCATGAGACTCAATCATGTCATATGTAACTCCCCTCAATTAATGCATATGTTACTCTCTCTCTCTCTTAATGGATTCATTCCTCTCTCTCTCTTTAATGCTCTTATGCACCTCTTACACTCTCTTACACACTTCAATGACTCGTCATAAAAAGATTTCTCTTACACCTCTTTAATGAAAAAGTTACACTTCTCGCCTAAATGCATAAGTTACACTCTCCTAAATGCATAAGTTACACTCCTCTCCTTTGTGGCATAAGTTACAATCCTATTTTGGCATATGTAACTCCTCCTCAAGGCATGTGTATTGCTCCTCCTTTATGTCAATAATTCATTACCCCTTCTATATATATGTGTCTCATATCATCTCACCTCACTTACTTGTGCTTTGTGAATTCAAACTTGAGAGAGTTGGAGAGACTTGAAGGAGATTGTGAGAGAGAGACTTGGAGAGTAAGAGCAGATCTTGGAGAGCCAAAGTGATTCAGTGTTTGCATCAGCTACTGCTATCAGAGATATGTTGAGATTTTTTAGTGTTGGGGTAGCATCGGATGTGCTCTAGCTTCCAAACTTTGTGGAGGGACTAGAGTACATGAGATCTCCAAGACCCAGAAAGGGATTTAAGAAATTCATCATGTTTAAGAGATAATTAATTAATTAATCGTTTTAATTAAGGACCCTAAGTCTAACTTAGGCAAATTAAAAGCTTAAAGGTAATTAATTTAAACATGTGATGAAAATGACTTAAGTCACATGGATCAAGCTTTCTTTTAATCTTAGCCCTCGACTCAAAATTAGATCACGGTCGTTGGTTTCCCAACGAGAAAAGTATAAAGGAAAGTCTTGAGGTCACTTGGAGAACACACACAGTGCCAGAGCACTGAGACTAAAGCTAGAATTCTAGGGCATGGTTTGCTAAGAATTTCAAGTGTTTCAGCTGCAGTGAGGGGTAGTATTGGCAGAAGGGATGATCTGATCCCAGGCCAAGAGTGTAGCAAGAGGCAGAGAAGCAGCAGAATTCCTAAAAACAGAAAGTCTAAAAATAGAATTTATAAAAATAGAAAGTCAAAAAATAGAATTTCAAAAAATAGAAATTCTAAAGTCTCAAGTATGACTTTCCAAAAATAGTAAATCACCTTGCATCAATTGGTAAACAAGTATTGTTGATGGAAATTCACTTTTGATCATCAATCAATCCTAGTAGTTCAATTTTGAATTAATCATTAATATTATTATTATTATTATTAAAAAGAAATTCAAGTCTTTCAATCATGAGACTCAATCATGTCATATGTAACTCCCCCCAATTAATGCATATGTTACTCTCTCTCTCTCTTAATGGATTCATTCCTCTCTCTCTCTTTAATGCTCTTATGCACCTCTTACACTCTCTTACACACTTCAATGACTCGTCATAAAAAGATTCCTCTTACACCTCTTTAATGAAAAAGTTACACTTCTCGCCTAAATGCATAAGTTACACTCTCCTAAATGCATAAGTTACACTCCTCTCCTTTGTGGCATAAGTTACAATCCTATTTTGGCATATGTAACTCCTCCTCAAGGCATGTGTATTGCTCCTCCTTTATGTCAATAATTCATTACCCCTTCTATATATATGTGTCTCATATCATCTCACCTCACTTACTTGTGCTTTGTGAATTCAAACTTGAGAGAGTTGAAGAGACTTGAAGGAGATTGTGAGAGAGAGACTTGGAGAGTAAGAGCAGATCTTGGAGAGCCAAAGCGATTCAGTGTTTGTATCAGCTACTGCTATCAGAGATATGTCAAGATTTTTTAGTGTTGGGGTAGCATCGGATGTGCTCTAGCTTCCAAACTTTGTGGAGGGACTAGAGTACATGAGATCTCCAAGACCCAGAAAGGGATTTAAGAAATTCCATCATGTTTAAGAGATAATTAATTAATTAATCGTTTTAATTAAGGACCCTAAGTCTAACTTAGGCAAATTAAAAGCTTAAAGGTAATTAATTTAAACATGTGATGAAAATGACTTAAGTCACATGGATCAAGCTTTCTTTTAATCTTAGCCCTCGATTCAAAATTAGATCACGGTCGTTGGTTTCCCAACGAGAAAAGTATAAAGGAAAGTCTTGAGGTCACTTGGAGAACACACACAGTGCTAGAGCACTGAGACTAAAGCTAGAATTCTAGGGCATGGTTTGCTAAGAATTTCAAGTGTTTCAGCTGCAGTGAGGGGTAGTATTGCAGAAGGGATGATCTGATCCCAGGCCAAGAGTGTAGCAAGAGGCAGAGAAGTAGCAGAATTCCTAAAAACAGAAAGTCTAAAAATAGAATTTATAAAAATAGAAAGTCAAAAAATAGAATTTCTAAAAATAGAAATTCTAAATTCGCTATTTTCCAAAATAGTAAATTCACCTTGCATCAATTGGTAATCAAGTATTGTTGATGGAAATTCACTTCTGATCATCAATCAATCCTAATAGTTCAATTTTGAATTAATCATTAATATTATTATTATTAATATTAAAAGAATTCAAGTCTTTCAATCATGAGACTCAATCATGTCATATGTAACTCCCCTCAATTAATGCATATGTTACTCTCTCTCTCTCTCTTAATGGATTCATTCCTCTCTCTCTCTTTAATGCTCTTATGCACCTCTTACACTCTCTTACACACTTCAATGACTCGTCATAAAAAGATTCCTCTTACACCTCTTTAATGAAAAAGTTACACTTCTCGCCTAAATGCATAAGTTACACTCCTCTCCTTTGTGGCATAAGTTACAATCCTATTTTGGCATATGTAACTCCTCCTCAAGGCATGTGTATTGCTCCTCCTTTATGTCAATAATTCATTACCCCTTCTATATATATGTGTCTCATATCATCTCACCTCACTTACTTGTGCTTTGTGAATTCAAACTTGTGAGAGTTGGAGAGACTTGAAGGAGATTGTGAGAGAGAGACTTGGAGAGTAAGAGCAGATCTTGGAGAGCCAAAGTGATTCAGTGTTTGCATCAGCTACTGCTATCAGAGATATGTCAAGATTTTTTAGTGTTGGGGTAGCATCGGATGTGCTCTAGCTTCCAAACTTTGTGGAGGGACTAGAGTACATGAGATCTCCAAGACCCAGAAAGGGATTTAAGAAATTCCATCATGTTTAAGAGATAATTAATTAATTAACTGCTTTAATTAAGGACCCTAAGTCTACTTAGGCAAATTAAAAATTAAAGGTAATTAATTTAAACATGTGATGAAAATGACTTAAGTCACATGGATCAAGCTTTCTTTTAATCTTAGCCCTCGATTCAAAATTAGATCACGGTCGTTGGTTTCCCAACGAGAAAAGTATAAAGGAAAGTCTTGAGGTCAGTTGGAGAACACACACAGTGCCAGAGCACTGAGACTAAAGCTAGAATTCTAGGGCATGGTTTGCTAAGAATTTCAAGTGTTTCAGCTGCAGTGAGGGGTAGTATTGGCAGAAGGGATGATCTGATCCCAGGCCAAGAGTGTAGCAAGAGGCAGAGAAGCAGCAGACCGAGTAGCGCAGAGCCAACAGTAGCTACGCAGCAGCTATGCAGCGTAGAGGCTTTAGGTGCTACGCAAGCCTAGAAAGGGTAGCACAGAGGCAGCAAGAGGCTAGCAGGACTGACGCAAGCCTTGCCAGCGCAGCGCAGGAGCAGCGTAACTCAATCTGGGGTGACGCAGACCCTTCCTGAGTAGCGCAGGGGTTGAAGCAGCCTAGTAGACATGATGCAGGGAGCTTGAAAGCAGCATTGGGGTTTTTGAGGACTGAAAAAGGATGAGTTCTGTAAATCCCATTTGAGGGTGATTCAGATTTTCTGTCTCCGAAACAGAGGTATTGCTGCAGATTGTTTATTTCCCTGTTTGGTGCCCATATTTGTTGTACTTAGAACCACTTAATAATAAAACCCTCCAGCAGCCAGAAGACCGGTTTTCCCGCATTGTATTTTTCCAGGGACAGTTGTCTAGAAAATCCTGCGTGTCACTTTGTCATTGTGCATGTATTCAGTTTAAATCTGTATCTGTGTAGATTGTTAATGTGTTTACTTCGATGTTAATACTAAATATTTCAGATTAATAACTTATCTAGGTAGGAGAAGTAAATCAAGATTTTACAATAGGGTTTCTGCATAAGTAATATTCAAAAATTTTCACATGGTATCAGAGTGATTGCAGATCTAGAGTGGATCACCAGCAAGAAGATTAAAGAATCCTTGCTGCAGAAAGCAGCAGAGAAAGCAACCGCAGTCGTAGAAAGTCGGACCAGAGAGGGCAGTGTTGCAGCAAAAGGAAGAAAAGCCACGCAGAGGCCAGAGTGACGCAGTCTAAACGCAGGCCCACGTACTTACTGCGCAGAGGCAGGCAAAATCTGTTCTAAGATTGTCTACTTGCGTAGAGACCAGCCCGGGTGACGTAGTCCTGAAGTTGTTAGTTGATTCAGAGTGTCAGAAGCCGTGCTGCAAACCTTCAGTAGTTGATGGTGGGGTTAAAATTTTGTCGGTTCAAAATTTAGCCTAAGCCGAGTTGACAAAGAGCGGGAGGAGAACAACTTCTCAGAAGATCTCCAGCCAAAGAGATCTGTAAATCGATCAGAGGATTGAAGAGAGTTGATTCGTTTTGATTTGGAAGACTTCCAAGAGAGGAAGTCAGATGTCAGAGGGAGTAGAGGGTACCTGTTTTGCCAAGGATTCTTGATCCATGTCTCTAACATAGAGAGGAGGATTTGTTCCAACATATTTTATGAGTAGATGGGACCTCACGAACTACGTGATCAGGATAGGTTGGACAGTTTGTCCATTTGCAATCTGGAAGGCCTGAATTCTGGTAGTCATGAAGGCATACGGTTTGAGGGAGCATGCAGCGAAAGTCTTGGCCACGCCGACCGATGCGAAGCTCCTGAGAAGCATGAAGAAACAACGGCACACGCCAAGCGCTTCATCATGGACGGATTCAAAGATCATGTGGTTCCACACATACCCGAGAAGAAAATGGCTCAAGGGATGTGGGTAGCTCTAACCACACTATATGAAGGAAGATTTGTCAAGAGGAAGATGATTCTGGAGAACCAGCTGAGGTAATTCATAATGGCCAAAGGAGAGGAGATTGATCCTTTTCTTTCCAGACTTCAAGAGATCCGGGATCAGCTCACTGGCATGGGGGTGAAGGTGGAGGATGACGTTATGGTGAGGACGGCCCTAAATGTTGTCACAGAGGACTCGAAAACTTTTGTCCAAAGTCTCTTGGGCAAAGCGGACGTTCCCAACTGGGACAATAAGTGGGCGATCCTTCGACAAGATGAAATTCATCAGATCACCAAGAGGCAGTACAGCACCAGGTCGATTAAAGTAAAGAAGAAGAGGAAGATGCAACCTTGGCATCAAAGGGGCAGCAAGGGAGAAAGAAGCAGAATCTGTCAAAGATCAAGTGTTTCTAGTGCAGCGAACTAGGACATTTCCTCAGCAATTGTCCTCAGAAGAAAAAGGACAAGGAAGCTTCTAGCTCCAAGGTTGTTGTGGCGAGCGATGGCTCTGAAGATGATGTAGCCATGAGAGCTCATGAACCACGAAAGTGGGGCAACGTGGAACTATAGAGTACCTACAGAGTGGTAGCAGGATCCTTGAGTAGCCCAACTATAGGATCACATACGAGCTACGAGAACCTTAAGATGGTAACGGGACAAGTGGAGCAGTGGGTCCAGATAATCGTAGATGAAGTAGAGGTAGAGTTGGATGCTGAGAGGAGCAACGCAATGCAGATGCAGCAACAGCGCAGAGGAGTTGATGTGACTTCAGCAGCGTAGAGCAAACTTTCTTACACAGTGCAGCAACCTCCACATGACAGCACAGAGCAGTAGCCTATGGAGCTTCAGTTATGAGGATCAACCCAACTGACTTGTCTGACAAAGATTGGGTAGGAGTACTTTAGTTTCTTACTCTCAGCAACTGAGTCGTAATGCAGCAGTTGGCAACACGATGCACCGAATTGGGAGGGAGCTGCAGTTCGGATGTAGCAGTGGTGATGGCAGTCTCATGGGCAGCAGTATAGGAGAGCGGCAGCAGCGCAGTGATGAAGGGCAACAATCCAAGCATTAGCCATAGTATTAAAAACCGGCCGGGTCAAACCGAAAACTGGTCAAATCGGTCGGTCAAAACCGGTCAAAAAACCCAATTCAACACTTCATTTCGCCTGAAAATCCCAATCAACCGGTGTTGACTGGCCGATTCCGTCCTTAATCAGTCGGTCAGCATCTAAAACCCTATACAGACCCACGCACGGCCAGCAAAGCAATTTAGGGCTGATTTGGAGGGAAGGGGAAGGTTGTTTCCCTCCAAAAACACCCTCCCCAATCCTTTATAAGCAGGGGCAGCCTCTCCTTTGTCTCACACCATCTCATTTGCAGCTTTGTGAGTTTGATTGAGAGCTTGGAGAGTGTTGAGTGGTTATTAAAGCAGTGATCTTGGAGGCTTGGAGTTGGAGTTGGAGCTATCTTGGAGATAGTTTGTAGCTGTCAGTAGAGTTGGCATCTTTAAGAGGAGGCTAAGGAACCTAGTTTGCATTGCTATGTAAGGATTTTCACTTGAAAAATCCATCATTTCATTGTGGTTCATGTATTTATTTTCTCATGTGTTTAGCTATGCTATTGCTATCAAATCTCTAGTCCTATGCTATCAAATTTTGTATGTTTGAATGTGCATTTTGTTTCGTAAATTTAGCCTTGGTTGTCCATTTATCTTAGCTGCAATTTTTTTAAATGGCAGATTTATTTCCAAATTTCAATTATTTCAAGTGAAGATGGCTCCAAAAACCAAGGACAGTGCATGGGCCCATTGTGATGTGGTTGATGGAAAGATGATATGAAAATTTTGTGAAAAATCTATTGGAGGTGGGGGCATTCTTAGATTGAAAGAACACTTGGCTGGAATAAGAGGCCAAGTAAAGCCATGTGATGCACCTAATGAAGTGATAGGTTCGGTTAGGGCAAAATACCTTGCCAAGTTTGAAAAGTTTGAGGAGACTAAGGCTAGGGAGAAGGCCATCCAAGATGAAATTGCAAGGAAGAGGGAACTAATAGAAACCCTGAGACAGAGTGGCTATGATGATTATGACATTCAAGACTCCACTTCTATCCCTTTCACCAATGACCCCTTTCCCTATGTTCCCCCTATTGGCCAAAAATCAAAACCAACAAAGAGACCCAACATCCAGAGTTATTTCTCATCCATTTTTAATCCCACAGCCACTTCCTCCCAACCAATTCATCAACCCACTTTTGATCAACATTGGAAAAAACAATGCAAAGAAACTTCTTATCAGTACATTGCTAGATGGTTGTATGATGCAGATATCCCATTTAATGTTGCTTGCTCACCTTATTACCAAGCTATGTGGGACTCTGTTTTAGCTACAAGAAAGGGCTTCAAAGGCCCTACTGTGCATGACTTGAGGGGATCTCTTTTGCACAAAGAGATTTGTAATATTGATGAGTATTTGGCTGACTATAAAGAGTCATGGCTCAAAACAAGTTGTTCCATCATGTCAGATGGATGGACTAATGGAAAGAACTGCACTATCATTAACTTCCTTGTTTCTTTCCCTCAAGGAACAATGTTTTTGAGATCAGTTGATGCATCTGATAAGGTGAAGGATGAAACCCTTCTATTTGAGCTTTTGGATGAGATTATTCAGGAAGTGGAGGTGCAGAATGTTGTGCAGGTCATCACAGATAATGCCTCGAACTATGTTCTTGCTAGAAAGATGCTTGAGTCCAAGTATAGGACCATATTTTCATTTTGGACTCCATGTGTTGCACATTGCATAGACCTCATGCTTGAGGACATAGGCAAAGTGGAGTGGGTAAAAAACACTATATAGCATGGCAAGTGCATTACAAAATACATTTACAACCACTCATGGGTATTGAGCCTAATACGGAAAAACATTGGGGGCAAAGAGCTTGTTAGGCCTGCAATTACGAGATTTGCAACTCACTTCCTCACGTTGCAATGTCTCAATTCTCAACAGAAAAACCTGCAGAAAATGTTTTCTTCTAATGATTGGACTGAATCCAGATGGGCTCGTAGACAAGATGGAAAAGACACCAAAAAGAAAGTCTTTGACAATTATTTTTGGAAAAGGTCTTCAGAGCTTGTAAAAATTATTGAGCCCCTTGTTAAGGTGCTAAGGATGGTGGATGGGGAAAAGATGGCAATGGGATATATTTATGAGACTATGGATCAGACAAAGTAGCAGATACGGGCAGTTTATAGGGACAATTTAGCTAAATATGGCCATATATGGGAGATCATTGATAACAGATGGAACAATCAACTCCATTGTCCTATACATGCAGCTGGGTATTTTCTAAACCCAAAGTATCATTATAAAGTTCGACTAGGAGATCAGCAAGATGGGGAGGTCAAATCTGGATTGATTGATTGCTTGGAGCGCATGGTCCCTATCTGTGCAGACCTTTTGGAAACACATAAACAACTTACTCTTTTCAAAATGCAGCTGGTACCTTTGGAAAGAACTTGGCGAAAATGGCAAGAGATGTGGATCAACCAGGTAAGCAATTCCAATTTGTTTTTCTTTTCAAGTTAAATTGTTTGTAAATAAGTAATGAAATGAACTATGTTACTAATTAATGTCTTTTTATTTACAGCACATTGGTTGGAGTCATTTGGCGGCCAATGTCCTTAATTGCAAAAATTTGCAATTAGAATCCTCAGACAAACTTCCAGTGCTTCAGGTTGTGAGCGCAATAGGTCCGTTTTTGAGCGCATACACACAAAGAAGAGAAATCGTTTGGAACATAAATGGTTAAATGATCTTGTGTTTGTGCAATACAACCTTCGCTTGAGGCAGAACCAATTGATGAACAAATCACCTAATCTAGATCTCATTGTGTTGGATGATATTGATCCAACATCAAAATGGGTGGAGGACACTGAAGATCCAGTGTTTGAGGCAGATTTTGATTTTGATGCAACATTAGCAGGGGATGAATTTGAAGCAGATTTGGTGGTGCCATCAGATGGAGCCTCAAGATTGTTAGCTGCATCAAGGAAAGGCAAACAACCAATGGAAGCCACCAGTCATGCAACTCGAGTAACTCGTGCTTCCATTAGGTCCACTTCTATTGTTATTGGTGACAGTGGTATTGAGGTTGCACATGAGCCTAAGGCTGAGGCATTCTTAGACTCTAATCCAGATGATGTCTATGCCACTGCCGATGTTGATCCTGTGTCTAGTAGTGGTGATAAATTTGATGATTGATCATGATTCATGTGTACACTATAGAGTCTAGACTCTAGACATGTAGTCTTGTATTAGGCCAATGGCCTCATAGTGTGTAGAATTGTTTTTGGACTTTATGGGCCATTTGGAGCCTCATTGCTGATGTATTTTTCGATGATATGTATTGCACTCAGTGCATTTTGATATATTCACCTTCACATGGTATATAAATGAGCCAACTTTGCATATTTTGTCTCTATTGGCTTGGAATCATGGTTGCAAATCTTAAAAATATTTTTTTTATTAACAAATAAGTATTTAATGCATTTTTCTAAAACCGGTTCGTTTAGACCTGACCAGTACCGTTTAGACCGGTTCCGGTCCGGTTATCGGTTCATTAGGTCCACCGGTCTGGTCACCGGTTCTGGTTTTTAATACTATGGCATCAGCACAGAGACCCACACCAGAGATCAGTGCAGAACTTCAAGGTGAAGTGTTGTTACTAGAGCACATTCCTCGCTAAAAGGGAGTGTTCTGATTTTTGAGTGTTGGGGTAGCATCGGATGTGCTCTAGCTCCCAAACTTTGTGGAGGGACTAGAGTACATGAGATTTCCAAGACCCAGAAAGGTATTTGGGAAATTCCATCCTGTTTAAGAGATAATTAATTAATTAATCTTTTTAATTAAGGACCCTAAGTCTAACTTAGGAAAATTAAAAGATTAAAGGTAATTAATTTAAACATGTGATGAAAATTACTTAAGTCTCACAGATCATGCTTTCTTTTAATCTTAGTCGTCGATTCAAGATTAGATCACGACCGTTCGTTTCCCAACAAAAAAAGTATAAATGAAAGACTTGGGGTCACTTGGAGAACACACACAATGGCAGAGCATTGAGACTAAGCTGGAATTCTAGGTCGTGGTTTGCTAGGAATTTCCAGAAGTGTTTCAACTGCAGTGAGGGGTAGTATTGGCAGAACGAATGATCTGATCCCAGGCCAAGAATGCAGCAAGAGGTAGAGAAGAAGAAGAATGAGTAGCACAGAGGGAGCAGCAGCTGCGCAACGCAGAGGCTTTAGGTGCTACTCAGAGGCAGTAGGAGGCCTAAAAAGGGCATCGCAGAGGCAGTAGGAGGCCAGCAGGGCCGACACAGGCCCAGCAAGGGCAGTGTAACCCAGTTTGGGGTGACGCAGACCCTTCCTGAGCAGCGCAGGGCTGACGCAAGCTAACAGACCTGCCGCAGAGGGCTTCAGAGCAGCGCTGGGGTTTCTGAAGATTGAATAAGGCTAAGTTCTATAAATCTTGTTTGAGGTATGAATCAGTCATATATTTTGTCTCCGGAACAAAGATATCGCTGTAGATTGTTTATTTCTCTGTCGGGTTAACCAATTTGGTGCCCATATTTGTTGTACTTAGAATCTACTTAATAATAAAACCCTCCAGCAGCCAGAAGACCGGTTTTGCCACATTGGGTTTTTTCAGGGACAGGTGTCCAAAAAATCCAGTGTGTCACTTTGTCATTGTGCATGTATTCAGTTTAGATCTGTATCTGTGTAGGCCGTTAATGTGTTTACTTCGATGTTAATACTGAATATTTCAGATTAATAATTTATCTAGGTACGAGAAGTAAATCAAGATTTAATAGTATGGTTTCTGCATAAGTAATATTCAGAAATTTTCACCAGATATTCTTCATATTTGGGTGAACTTCTTCATTCTTTCATTGTACTTTGTATCTTTGTGGAAAAATTGATTTATAATAGAAGAAGAATCTGGTTGGGTTTTCCCCTTGTGGGTTTTTCCCTAGTCATTGACCTCACTTCTATGTGTCTCGTTAAGTTCTTGGTTGTCTTTCATTGTGCATATGGTTTATACGGTTTATGTTCTATCTACAATTACTTAACTTATTTTACAGCATAAACAAGTTTTGGCTTTAAGTGATTGTAACAGCATAGGACATCAAAATTTCAACACAATCTCACGAACATCACGAAACAAGGTCATTGTTACTGCCACTGTCATTCATCAATAAGGGTCACTGTCAAAGTTAGGGCTACAACCATGCATCAAAGGTTTATTGTCACATACATCCATGTCATTGTTATAGTCATACAAATCCAAATCACAGTCTTGTATCAAAGACTACCATCATAGTCATACAAATCCAAGTCAATGTCGTATAGGTCCACATCACTATTAGAGTCATACAAATCCAGATAACTACCAAATATATATGTCACTGTTATTGTCATGTGCCTTCAAGACTTTATTGAGTTGCTAGCCAAGGATTCATTTGTGAATTACAAAGATATAATAGCAAATCAAACAAAGATAAGAAAGCGAACCAATGTAAGCGATACAATATGATATAATCCATAGAGAAATATAGATTGCAAATCATTCTCTAGGATGCGATTCCACAGAAAATGTGATGCTACTATCATTAAATGTAATGCCACGATGTCACCTGTGTATAGTATGATGTCACAAACCAAGTGCCAACCGCAAAATATAATATGCGAACCATAGTATATGTCAACAAACGAATGAGCAGGCCTCGTAATCAACGCGAGCCATTAGCCATCATAGACAATAGCGATGCCATGAAGTCATAGAAAAAAACAATACCAGAATAAGGCGATGCCACTGAGCATTGTTGATATCTGGTGACATTGGATGTGCTCTAAGTCTCAAATTTTGCAGGGATGCTTAGGCACATGTATTCCAAAGAACCTAGAAAGTGTTTTGGAAAATTCCACTCAGATTGTGTTTTATGAAAATAATTGATTATTTTTAATGGCCCCATAGGTCTAAACTTAGGAAATTAAAATAATTAAAGGATATTAATTAAAACTGAGTGTGAATCTTCTAAAAAAGACGAAGATCAAGTCAAGTTAAACTTAGCCTTCGATTAGCAATTTAATATCGGTCGTTGAAGTCTCAACGAGAAGACTATAAGAACTTGATGGGGCATTTGAAAATTACACAGAGAGATAGAGTCTAGAGATCAAAATTATTTAGTGAACAGTGCTCAGGGAGAAGATCGATCGAGAAGATTCTTGCAAAGAGGGGTAGAGATAATAGTCGGTTGGACATTTTCCTGAGCTAGGAATACATTTCAAAGAACACTGAGGGCAGTACGCAAAGAGGCAGTGTAGCAGCTACACAAAGGCAGCGCAATGCCACGCAGAGACATCATTGCAGCCTTGAGGATATTCGAGATTTAGCTGAAGATTAGTCAGATCGAGTGTCGTAGTGCCAGGGTGTGAGACTGGAAGGACCAGAGATCAGTATCCAGCCAACCGAAGAGCTAGTAAGCAGAGGTGATGCAGTCGCCACGCAGAGTGACACAGAGGCAACATAGGGCTCATCAGCTCAATGTTTGGTCAGTCAAGATTTTCCAATGTCAGTGTGAAGTAATCCTCACTAGCTCTTTGTCAGTCAGATTCTCTATGTGGATGGCCAATAAGGCATCCTAGATTGTATTCAGAATTACTGCATAATAAACAAACCCTCAGTTGTTGCATTGGTTTGTCCGCATTAGGTTTTTCCGGGGACATTGGTCCAAAAATAACGGTGTCATGTGTTTATTGTTTACTATTGCTCAAATCTTGTTTCCGCACTTATTTATTTTCTGCTTACTGCTAGAGCACATTCCTCGGAAAGAGGGAGTGTTGATTTCTGGTAGCATTGGATGTGATCTAAGTCTCAAATTTTGCAGGGAGGCTTAGACACATGTCTTCCAAAGAACCCAGAAAGTGTTTTGGGAAACTCCACCCGGATTATGATTTATTGAAATAATTAATTATTTTTTGGGAGCCTAAGTTTAAACTTAGGGAATTAAGATAATTAAAGCATATTAATTAAACAGCGTGTAAATCTTCTAGAAAAAGACGGATATCAATTCAAGTTAAGCGTAGTCATTGATTAGCGATTTAATCTCGGTCGTTCAAGTCTCAACGAGAAGATTCTAAGGACTTGATGGGGCATTTGGAAAATGCATCCAGTGTGTCTAGAGATCGATTTTCTGAAGTGAGCACTGCTCAGGAGAAGATGATCGAGTTAATTTGATTGCAATGAGGGGCAGTGATAGTTCTAGTTGGAAGATCTCTTCCTGAGCCAGGAATACATCACAGAGAAGGCAGAGGGAGGTACGCAGAAGAGGCAGCATAGCAACTACGTTGGGCAGCATAGTGCCATGCAAAGGCAGCATAGTGCCACACAGAGGCAGCGTTGCAACCTTGAGGAGATCCGCTATTTTGCTGAGGATCAGTCAGATCCAGTGCCGGAGTGTCAAGGTGTGAGACTAGAAGGGCAAGAGATCAGCATCCAACCAGTAGAAGATCCAACAGAAGGAGGCGACGCAATCCCCAGCCAGAGTGACGCATATCTGCGCAGACGCAACGTGGGGCTTAGTTTAGTGTTGGGTCAAATCCAGATCTCCAGTGTCAGTGTAAGGTATTCCTCACTAGTTCTTTGTTAGTGATTCTCTGTGTGGATGGTTAGTAAGGCATCCCAAATTGTATTCAAAACTTCTACTTAATAATATCAAGCCCTTAGCTGCTGCATCGGTTTTCCCGCATTAGGTTTTTCCAAGGACTTAGTCCAAAAATAACGGTGTCATGTGTGTTATTTGTTTTCTTGCTCAGATCTTGTTTCTACATTTAATTTCCGCAGTTTATTTAAGTGAGGGTTGCAGTGTAATGTATTCAGTGTTTGCCATAGTTAACTGCAAATAAGTTGTTAAATAAAAGTTAACAAGTAGATGAATATTTTCCAGTTGCTGCAATAGGATTCTAGATCAAGGAATTTTCACAGTTAGGACATGACAAATTATGCAAATAGTAAATAATGTCTTTATACCATTCAAGTTGGCTTAATATTTGAGGTTCTGATGAAGTTGGTTCCAAATCATTTTGATAAATCAATCCTAACACCTGCTCATTCCCCTCAGTCAATATTTTGGCCAACCCTTGGCCCTTTACCAGCTTGGAAGGTCTAATGTCTACATCATACTCTTGAATCTTTGAGACCCACCTAGGTCTAGTTCCCAAACAATCAGTTTGATTTAAAATATCAAATGCAATTATTCTAGAATATCCCATAAACTCTAAATTGCTTAAGAGACTTGACTAAGGGATAAGTTTTCTTTTCCATGGTACTATATTGCAACTCAGACCCTTGAAGGGATTTACTCATAAAGGCAATAGGTTGCTCATGCCCTTCATTGTTCTTTTGAAGCAAAACCCAGCAATAGTATCTTCAGATGCGAAAGACAAAATCAAAAACTCCTTTGAATAATTAGGGCTCACAAGTGTTGAGATTTTGTATAGTTGGTGTAGCATCGAGTGTGCTCTAGCCCTGAAATTTTGTGGAGGGGCTAGGACACACTTGAACTCCAAAACCCAAAAAGTGTTTTGTGAAATTTCAGCTGGCGTTCAAGTTATTCAAATAATTAATTATTTTAATGGATTTCCTAAGTCTAAACTTAGGAAAATTAAATAATTAAAGTGAATTAATTAACACATGTGCTGAAATGTTCTAAAAGACGCGGATCAAGCAGTCTTTTAATCTTAGTCGTTAATGAATGTTTTAATCTCGGTCGTTGCTGAGATTAATGAAAAAGTATAAGAGAAAGGTTGGAGACACACACACAGTTACAGAGCTGAGAAATAGATCTGGAATTCTAGGGCAGGGTTTGCTAAGAATTACCGAAGGAATTTTCTACAGTGAGGGGTAGTATTGGCTAAGGGGATGATCTGATCTCGGAGCCAAGAGTCAGTAAGAGGCAGAGGAGCAGCAACAAGGACAACGCAGAGAAGCAGAGCAACAACTACGCAGGTGTTATGTAGGACAGCGCAGAGGCTCCAGAGGGCTTCAAAAATTATGCAAAGGGTCTCCAGGGCTAGCGTAAGGCTTGGGTCACCCTCTCAGGGGTTATGCAGCCCTCTCTGTGCAATGCGGTGGCATTCTAAGGCTAGCAAGGCTAACGTTGGGGCTTCAGGGGCAGCGTTGGGGTTTCTAGGGCCAGATCCGGGCTGAGTCTTGTAAATATCGTGTGAGGGTGTGGATCAATCAGATATTTGGTCCTAGATCTACAGGTTAGCTGCAGATTTTATTTCTTTTATTCTCTATCGGGATTTCCAAATCTGGAACCCAGATTTACTGTACTCAGAATCTACTTAATAAAATAAACCCTCATATCTACTGCACCGGTTTTCCCTCTTTGGGTTTTTTCGGGGACTTACGTCCAAAAATCCATGTGTCACTTTGTTGAATGATCGTAGTATTCAGTAAATGATCTGCATGTGTAGACTGTTAGTTGTGTTTACTTCAGTGTTTTCTGAATCTAATTTCTGAAAATAACTTGCATAATTTAAATCAAGTAGGAGAAGTAAACCATGATACTGTAATAGAATTTTCACAACAAGAACAACTACTTTAACAACAGAATCCTTGATTTCCTGAAAACATTTTCTTCCTTCATCCCCCAAAACAAACGTAGCATCTTTCTTTAAAAGGGTTTGAATGGGTTCAACAATTTCAGCATAATTTGGAATGAACCTTCTAAGGCAGTTGATCTTTCCTAGGAAGGATTGAAAGGACTTAACATTGTGAGGGAAAGGAATCTCTTGAATTGCCTCAACTCTTTCAGGGTCAATTTTGATCCCATCCTTCCAAATGATGTGACCAAGCAGCTTCCCTTCAGTCACTCCAAAAACAGATTTAGGACAATTCAACGATATCCCATATTCTCTAGAGTCTACACCTATCAAAAATTTTCCTTAGATGACCCACATGAGAAATTCCATTTTAGAAAAAACAGTTAAGTCGTCTGGATAAATCTTAATGAATTTCCCAATTAGACCCTTAAAAGCATAGAGAATGCCACAATCCCATTGATACTAAATTTCTGAAAATTGTTAAGTCTATTGAATTTTTAATAGGATATGAAATTCTATTTTCTCCATATGAAGTTCAATGAGGCTGGGACCACTCTCAAACATCCTGAGCCATTTCATGGTAATGTTAAAAATTTATGTAAAAGGGTGAAAATGAAAGATAAAGGAGACTATCACTTTCACTTTAAGAATTTAACATTACCATGAGGGAGCATCTAGGAAGCATCTAAGGAGCATCAAGGGACCACCTTAGGAGTGTCTTAGAAGCCCCAACCAAACTTAAGTCAGAGAAAAAATAAATAAATAAATTAGAACCCTGTGGAACCATCTGCCTCTCTTCGGATCCGCTCGGGATCCGTATGGATCTGTGCTCAATCCGTTGTGGATCCAAGGCAGATTCCCCATCAGATCCACCGTTTGGAAACCGCATATCAAGTTGGCATGACGAATCGCGCCGACATGGTTTCGAATTTCCAGGAACGGTCTTTGTTGGCCCGATCCGTATGGGACACGGTTCCAAGTTTGGATCCTTGGAGAGGGGGCGGGTGTTTCATGCAACATTGGTCCCCACTATTTTAATCCGTGTTTTTATTTTGGCCAATTTTGACAAATTTTGATCAATTATGTTAAAAAGGTGGCAAAAGGGTAATTCAAGTCTTCTATGTTTTCGTAAAAGGGTGGCAATCAAGTAAACTCATTCTAAGTTAAAAATTAAAAAGGAACCCACCAAAGAAGATTATAAAAGGAGGAAGAGAGCTCATTTTGAAGATTGCCAATTTGATCATTTCTCTTATTGCAGTTGCTTGTTGAAATTTGGTTACCGGAGGTTCCCTAAGGCTTTGATCTTTGGCCTAGGAAAAAGTGTCTAAAAGAATTTAATTTTTCTCCTAAAGTGACTTTATAAAGTTATAAAGTCAAATCTAATTTAAAAGTGACTTTAAGTGATAAAGTTACTAAGTCTAATTTTAAAGTGACTTTAATAAAGTCAATGTGAAATTAGAAAGTGAAATGTGACTTTGGAAATAAATGACTAAGCGGGTCTTTCTAAAGCGGGGTGAATTAAAAAATAGAAAGTGAGATTTAAATAAGCATTTAATCTTAGCCCTAGATCTAAAGCTATCTCAGCTATTGGATTTAGGGATTCCCCAAAAGTCACTTAGGGTTAGGTTAAAGGAGGAAAAGGAGGGGAAAGGTCCTTCATTCTTTCATGAGTAGATTGAGAGAATGAGAGGAAGAGAGTAAAGGATATTTCTGAGCAGAGAAGAAAGAGAAAGAACAGCACCTTGGCACGCATACTCAGGTAGCAAGATTTCAGCAAATCCGTACAGCAAGCAGCAGCACAAAGTTCAAGGCAAGTGGCACAAATTTCGAGGGAAAACAACATTTAATGCAGTATGAATTTCAAGGTCTGTACAGCAGTTAAGGAGGCACAGAAACTGAGGTCCGTACAACAACAAAAACAGGTATGTTTTCTGAAATCCGTACAGCAATATTTCAACACGCAAATCGAGGTTCGTACAGCAATCGTACATGTTTTTTGAGGCAGCAAGTGGCACAGTTATCGAGGAGGCCGTACAGCCGTTCCGGCACTATTTTTGGTGCTGTCCATACAGCATTTAATGTTGTACTTTATGCTGTAAATTTCTATTTCTGTTTGGCACGAAAATAGAGGCGGAGGTTATGCATGGTTTTTGAGATAAGTAAAAATACTGGTTGCTAGAATTTTCTGTGTTTTCTATTTCTCTATAAAAGCTACTTATCATAAATAAAAGAAGAGCTTTCGAACTGGTTTTCCCCAAAAGTTGTAAGGGGTTTTTCCAAGGTCAAGTTGACCAAAAATCAGCATGTCAAAATTCTGTGTGTCGCTGATTTATTTTCTGAGTTTTTATTTCTGCATTTCAGCACTGTGAAATTTCCAAAATTTGTGTTTTCAGACAATATTTATTTTCCCAGCTTGTTGAATGTATGCCTATGGGAATGGACATTTAACTTTATGGGAGAAATAAGGAGAAACTGAAAACTGGGGTTGGATTATCAAATTTCTACAGGGTATTGGAGG
Source organism: Pinus albicaulis (assembly GCA_034641835.2). Classification (NCBI taxonomy): domain Eukaryota; kingdom Viridiplantae; phylum Streptophyta; class Pinopsida; order Pinales; family Pinaceae; genus Pinus; species Pinus albicaulis. The sequence continues at coordinate 162,543 of JAXQQM020086370.1, read as the reverse complement.
TATTTTGCTGAAAAGTGCAGTTTGGGACAACAAGAAGAAAAATCACAAGCCGCTGATTTTTCACACAGACAACAATACCTTTACTACAGCAGTGTTATTTTCAGTTTATTTAGGACAGCAAGCATGTCTTTGAGCTTGAGGGTGGAGGATAGGTTGGATGGGCATAGTAACTACAGTGTATGGAAGGAGAGAATGCAGAGCATCTTTGAGGAGGCAGAAGTCTGGGATATCATGGTGCATACCGCACAGAATCCTGTTAATGTGCCTACTAATGTTGTTCAGTTGGCAGCATTTAATAAGAAGAATAACAAGGGTAAGACACTGATTCTAGATGGAATCAAAGACCATTGCATTCCTCATGTGAGAGGAAAGAGATATGCTCATGAGATATGGACAACATTGACCAATCTCTACCAGAGTACCAATGAGAACAGGAAAATGGTCCTAAGGGAGAAGCTGAAGACCATTAAGATGGGTAAGATTGATAGTGCAGCTGGATATCTCACAAAGATTACTAATGTGAGAGATGCATTGGGAGCAGTTGGAGAGATCATTCCACCCACTGAGTTGGTGTGGATGGCATTGAATGGCCTTCCCAGTTCATGGCTAAACTTTGCTGATGGGGTTTGTGCACATGAGACTCTTCCCACTTGGAAGAGGTTCTGGGATGATTGCACACAGACAGAAATCCGAAAGAGCCGCCAAACCAGTTGAGCAGGATGAGGATGTAGCACTGTTGGCAGGAGGCAAGAAAGGCAAGGGAAAGAAGCAAGCTTCCACAAGTGTTGGTGGGGGCAAAGGCAAAGGTAAAGGTAAACAGGCGAACATGGAGAAAGACTATTCCAAGGTGAAGTGTTGGAATTGTCAGAGGATGGGACACTATGCAGTTGTGTGTACGAAGAAGAAAAAGAAGGGGAAGAACCAAAGCATGGCAGCATCAGCAGAGATAGAGGACTTTACAGATAGCTTTGACCGAGAGTTTGGGTTCATTGCTTGTTAGTCCACTAGTGTAGGATCACCTACCACAGAGGTTGAGAGGGAGTGTGCATTTCCCTCCACTAGTGGAGCATCTTCAGGTATTTGGTATGTTGACAGTGGGGCTTCATGTCATATAACAGGAGTCTGTGAGTACTTCTCAGAGTTTTTAGAGAGTTGCACTGATATAGAGGTAGTACTCGGAGATGATAATGTTGTTAGAGCAGTCGGTGTAGGGACATTGACATTTGATAGAGAATCCAAACCTCCCTTGAAAGTGTCAGATGTTCTATATGTGCCAAGGATGAGGAAGAACCTCATATCCGTCTCATCATTGGACGACAAAGGATATGAGATATTGTTCAGGAGAGGATAGGTTCTGACATATCCCAGGGGCGCTCTAGTTGATTCAGCTAGAGTGATAGGTGTACGCCATGCAAAGGTGTACAAGTTTGCATTTCAGCCCCTTTTGGCATTGAGCAGTAGTACCGACAGCAGAGCTAGCAGTTCAAAGTTGTGCGAGATTTGGCACCACAGGATGGGTCACATGTATCACAGAGCCTTGAGGACATTGCCGAAGATCACTACAGGTGTGCCAAATTTCAATACTGATCACTTTGATACATGCAGAGGATGTGCTATGGGAAAGTTTGCCAAATCCCCTTTTCCTAGCAGTGACAACAAATCGACTGGGATACTTGATTTGATTCATTCCGATGTGAGCAGTCGGATGTCTCATGTTTCCTTGAGTGGATATGAGTATTATGTTTTATTCATTGATGATCACTTCAGGACTTAGATTTATTCTCTTTTTTTGAAGACCAAGAGGAGGTCTTTCGTTGTTTCTAGGAGTTCGCAGTTCTTGTGGAGACTCAGATAGGTCAGAAGATCAAGTCCTTGAGGTCGGACAATGGAGGAGAGTACACCCTTGGTGAGTTTGTTGAGTATTGTGCGGAGGCAGGCATTAGGAGGGAGTTCACAGTTCCTTACAACCCCCAACAAAACGGGGTCGCGGAGAGGAAGAAGAGATCCATCGTTGGGGCTTCCAAAGCCATGTTACATGATCAGGGGTTACCATTGTTTTTGTGGGCAGAGGCCTGCAACACTGTTGTATATTTGCAGAATAGGAGTCTGCATCGTGCCTTGGGGCATGTGACTCTGGAGGAGGCTTTCTCTAGGAAAAAGCCTGATGTTGGCCACTTCCGTATCTTTGGGTGTATTGCATACTCCTACGTACCCAAGGAGAAGAGCAACAAGCTAGAGCCCACTGTAGAGAAGGGTATATTTGTGAGCTACAGTGAGACCTCGAAAGCCTTTCAGATTTATATTCCCACACAAAGGAGAGTTGTTGTCAGGCCGAATGTGAAGTTCGAAGAGGACATGGCTTTCAAGAGGTCACAGGAGTTAAAGTATCTGGATCGGCCAGACCCTCAGGAGCAGCTGAGTCAGGCACAGGGATCCAGTGGGCAGGGATCAGGAGGATCCGGAGGTACATCGATTACGGTGTCAGGTCCATCAGTGAGCTATGGCTCACAAAGTCAAAGGGGTGGTACTTCGAGCAGCATGCAGAGCAGTCCACAGAGAAGTTCAATAGGGAGTCCACTGATGGACAATTCACACGGTACTTCAGCGTCTACAGGTTCAGGTTCAGGCAGGAGGACAGCAAACAGACAGTTAGGAGTTCAGGCTCCTGATGATGAGGAGGAGGAGTTTCATTCTCTAGTGGGAGAAGTGTGCTCAAGGAAGAGGAAGCCCAAGTGGCTTCAGGATACCTTGAGAGAGGCCACATCTGTTGCTGGGCCAAACAGGCCGGTCAGAGAGAGCAAACCACCTGAGATGGTTTTGTAGCTATATGGCAATGGTTGCCAACATCATTGACTCTGAGCCTTCTAGCTATGAGGAGGCAGCTAGCCAGCAGGTCTGGAGAGAGGCCATGCAAGAGGAGTATTCTTCTATCATGAAGAATGATGTTTGGGAGGTGGTGCCGAGGCCTGAGAGAAAATCTGTGGTTACTTCCAAATGGCTTTACAAGGTAAAGCATGCTGCAGATGGCAGCATTGAGAAATTCAAAGCAAGGTTTGTGGCTTCTCCCAGGTAGAGGGAGTAGATTATGAGGAGACCTTCACTCCTGTGGCTCGATATACTTCGATTCGCTCCATCATATCGATAGCAGCAGAGATGGGTTGGAAGATCCACCAGATGGTTGTGAAGACCGCATTTACAGTGTGGTACACCACAATTTCTAACACATTTGAAAGTCTAACCATGGAGAAAATAACAAGTGAAGACTTCTTTTGATTTATCAATCCTTTTATATTTTTCCAAATTTATTTTGCAATATCATTTTTCGAGTACATCTTCTCTTGATTGAAAAGATTGTAGCATTAAACTTCCAATTGGAAAATGGCTCTGTTCTATTAGATCATCTTAAAATTTTAAAAGAAGTTAGTTTGGTGTGTGGGATGAACGAGAATGGTTGCGGGCGGGGGGAGGTTGGGTGTTCTTACATCCCATACACTACCATCCTCCTATTCCCAAACTGCTGTAAAACGTATTTGCCTTACAAAATCACAAGTTTATCCCTATGTCACCGTAAAATTTCATATGTAAGTCTCGTGTCACAAGGATATCTAATGTAAAATATTATCATACGTCAGGTTTGTATAATGGATATCATAATTATTTTTCTTTAGATTAAAGGACAACTGTTACACATGTTTGCTGTATTTCCTAATAATCACATGTACCATCACAAGTGCATACAAAACACTAACCAAACAATCTTGGTTGATAAAAAGGCTTTTATTTATGTCAATTTCAAAGCTCAGATGTTTTCTGTATTTCCTAATAATCACATGTACCATCACAAGTGCATACAACACGCCAACCAAAGAATCTTGGTTGATAAAAAGGCTTTTATTTATGTCAATTTCAAAGCTCAGAAACAATTACAAAACACTATGCATATATTTTAGTTAGGATACAAGAAATAAGGACCGTAAACATAATATTCTTAAATTAACACAGAAAATAGAAAAAGAAGTAAACTAATAATAAAGAAATTTGTTATTCAGAGATGCATCATATCAGGCTTGTGACAATGAAAAAGAAAGAAAAACAAAAGAGAACTATCCTTAATAACAATAAAAAGAGGAGGAAGAATAGGCCATACTTGCTTTGTAACAGAGCTAGTAAGTGTCAACATCTCCCCTGTGAGACGTTGAAGAACACAAATTAAGGGCTTCATAAAAGGGTCAATAAAGCTCTCCCGCCCCTCGTCTAGGGTTTTTATAACAGAAAATGCAAAGCTTGTCATCAAATTATCTGAATTAGTTTCAAGTGAAATCTGACAAGAAGCAACTGCTGCAAGATGTTTCCGTATCAATTCCTCAACCTTAGAATGCAATGGTCTAATTTCCTGTGGTGTATTTATAGAATCTAATGGAATTGGAAATGCATCAAAGACCATTTTTAACATTGCACATAATGGCTTCCGTATATGCAATAGCTTGCTGTTGAAACAAGGCTCTAGCAACTGCCAAAAAATACAAATAAATGATTGTCAAACTAAAATTATAACCAAATCAAAATTAACTGTTTCAAACATAGAATGCTGGAGCATCTAATTTGTCTGAGCACATACTTGAGTTATCTGCTGAAAATTGTTTCGAATAAAGAGATGTGGCTGCTTTTCTAACACCTTATTCATTACATCAAGGCCCTGTAAAAGAACTGTTGAAGGATCTTTGTTTTTCCCCGAGGGCTGTGAACTGCCAAGTAGCCTTTCCAAATTATTAATCTTTGCATTAACTGTTGGCCAAACCTCCAAAGCCTGTGATAGCAGCTCTAACACCTCTCTGTACATTGCAGAGTTTTCTTTATCCTGGGGTTCTGTAAACAAAGCAACCTGCATCATATAACATGAGCAGTGTTTAGAATCTCGATATTAAGAATAATTACAGTAAAATCCAAATTCATAAGAATGAAAACAACTCCCCCTATTGTCACATGGTAGACTGCAGTACTTTGAAGTTTGTACATCTCAAATAAGAAATTGGACGCAAACATTCAAATTTTACACCCCAATCTGCCAAAGTCCTACTTAGATTTCTGGGTGGAACAGCATCAAGGATTTTCAAAGTCTTTATGGAAATTGATTTATGTGAGAAGCAACTAAATATATTGAAGTCTTAGATGCTACACAATATGAATTCCAAAATGTTGGTCATTTATCCCATATGTGATTTTATTTCTGGGGAAAATTTTAGGGGCTAAATTTTGTCATTTGGATTTTCTTTTTCTTTTCTTTTCTTTTTCCAAAAATGATTTGCTAATTTCCTTTTATTTTTTCCAAAAACAATTTGCCCAATTTCTATAGTATAAAATTGTTTTATTAAAGATACTGCCAAGAATTTCTACAAGTTGTATAAAATCCTTGTACAATTGATATATTTGAATATATAAACTTTCCTTTTCAAATATGTTTTCTCTCTCTATATATATAGTTGCTTTCGAATCATGGTCCATAATATCACAAAAGTTTCCTTAGTTACCATATATATATATATAGACACGTCTGTAGTTGTTAACCAAAGTCTACTTGTTGATAAAAGATTCCAAATCCTTAGATGCGGTATCTTATTTTGATTTATTTTAACAATAGTAGTTTTGAGGAAGAGGATATACAAAACTACTAGTGTTAAAATAAAATCAAAAGAAGTTACTGCATCTAAGGCTTTGGCATCTTCTATCAACGAGTAGGTTTTGGCCAACAATAATAGATGTTTTTCATCCCATCTCATGGCACAAAAAGCAGACAAAGAACTGCCCTCATGATCAAAAACGAACCTGCAACATATTTTCTAGAGTATAAACAAAGCACAAGTTCTCATGCACTGCCAAATCACAAGGAAAGATGAGTGAACCATTTAACTACAATCTTGGACATACTTCCAAGTTCCAACCCTTCTTGCTGAATTGACAATCCAAAAGACATGCTTCACCATCCAAAACATTGGCAAACTAGAATGAGCAGTCCATTCTTTGCCAACTTCGCCTTGGAGAGTGTTCCATGACAAAAACAAGCCAAATAAAAGCCAACAATTTATAGAAAAGCTGAATTGTGAAGTTGGCAAAGCCACTTGTCCTTTGAATTAGTGGAAACCCAACAGGTATTAAGAACAAATGCTAGTCCATGTCGTTGATGCAAAATGGAGTATATCCTCCTAGAATGATACTAGTAAAGGACATCTTCAAAATGAACATATCCTCCTAGAATAATACCATTGCAAAGGGCAACCAAAGTTCCACCCACAATCCTGCCAAAATGGTCCTGGCATCACAACATTCATTTTGAGATATCCTCCCAAGGAATGAGCCCAACAAACTCCATTATAGACAATTTATTTGAGGGGAGAAAAACATAACCATGTGTCAGAGTACCCAATTTGACGGGATGGTAATACTCTTTGTGATCTCTAAATAATAGTGATTCATCCCATGACCCCTGCCAAAAGAAAATGCCCATCTTACTGGTAACAAACCTAGAAATGATGCAACTTTGAAATACAAGTACACCCTAGCCTTCAACTCCAAATAAGACATCTTGATAAGTCCGAACGTGCTTTGTTATCCTCTGTATTCCAATTTACCATGTTAGTTTTTGTAGCATCGGATGATTTCTAGCCACGAGATTTGGCAGAGTGACTAGAGTACATGTATTCTCCAATGCCCAAAAATAGTTTCTGGAAATTTCACCTAGAGACAACTTAATTAAATTATTTAGTCAGTTTTTAATATTTCCTAAGTTTGAACTTAGGAAATATGATTAATTAAAAGGAATTAATTAAGTCATGGTGAGAATCATCTAGAAAAAGACATGGATCGAGTTCTAGTTAATCTTAGGCATCGATTAAGTTTTAATCGTGGTTGTTGATGTCTCAATGAGAGATTATAAGAAGAAACTCGATGGGGTTTGAAGAACATATTTGCAGAGTTCGATTTTACTGGCAGATCGATTTCCAAAGTAGCAGCGCTGAGTTGCCGGAGAGAGAGCTAGTGAGCTCAAAGCAGTGAGAGAGGGGCAGGGATAGTAAGATCGGACGAAGATTTTCCAATTCTGGTGAGTGCATTGCAGAGAGGCAGTGAGTGCCACAGAGAACCAGCGTAGAGCCACGCAGACGCAGAGCAGTGCTTCAGAGGAAATTCTGTATTTAGCTGGGGAGAAGCAGTGATTCAGTTCCAGAAGCCAAAGACAGGGTCTGGAGGCTAGGAGGATCCATTTCCCAAACAACAGTTAGCAAGATAGTTGTTGAGATTTTGGATAGCATCGGATGTTGTCTAGCTCTTAAACTTTGTGGAGGTGCTAGGACACATGAGATCTCCAAGAGCCAGAAATCATTTGGAGAAACTCCACCCGGTGTGAAAGTTATTCAATAAATTAATTATTTTAATAAAGACCCTAAGTCTAACTTAGGGAAATAAAATAATTAAAGAGAATTAATCTAAGCATGTGAGTGAGAATGTTCTAAGTGACGTGGATCAAGTCTTTTCTAATCTTAGTCGTTGATTAGAGATTAGATCATGGCCATTGATTCTCAACGAGAAAAGTATTAAAGGAAATCTTTGGGTTAGTTGGAGAAAACACACAGGACGGTAGCACTTGAGCTAAGTCAAAATTCTGGGGCACGGTTTGCTGAGAATTTTCGAGTGAGCTTGTAGTGTTTGTGAGGGGTATATCGGCGAGGGATTATTCTGATCTGAGGCTGAGAATACAAATGTAGAGAGGTAGATCCATACCAAGCAGTGTAGAGACCAGCAAGAGGGATGCAGCCTAGCCAGGCTCACGCAGAGGCAGCGCAGAGACCGACGCAGGGCCTTCAAGGTGCCGCAGAGGCAACACTGAGCCCAGATGGGTGACGCAGGGGCAACCTATGCTGTGCAGTGGCTATGCTGGGTAGGAGAAGTTGACGCAGAGGCTAGAAGAGCAGCGCTGGGTTTCCAGTGGACAAGAAAGGGCTCATATTCAGTTCTTTCAGAGGAGTGCTTCCTCGGTTGAATCGACCATATTTTCTATCTCCGATTGATAAGTACATCTGTCGTGAATTCTCTATTGGGTAAACCAATACTGGTGCCCTCGATTGTATTCAGATATTCTGCTTAATAAACAAACCCTCTAAGAGTTGTTGCATCGGTTTTCCCGCATTGGGTTTTTCCGAGGACATTGTTCAAAAAACACTGTGTCCTTTGTCATATGTGCGTCATGCTTCAGTAAATGATCTGTATATATGTGTAGGTTGTTGTTGTGTTTGCTTTGATATTTTACTGAATATTCAAAAAATAACTTGTTAATTAAGTATGAGAAGTAAATCAAGATACTGCAGTAGGGTTTCTATATTCAAAAATTTTCACATGGTATTAAAGTGATTGCAGATCAAGGTGAAGACATCAGCATAGGGCTAAAGATTTTTTTGTTGCAGGAGGGCAGTTGAACTTGCACAAATTCAGAAAGACGCAGCACAACACTAGAGAGACAATGTAGAGGCCCTATAGGGGTGACGCAGAGCCAGTCTGCTCAAGCAGAGCTAACGCAGAGGCTGACACAAGCACAAAAGGGTGACGTAGAGCCTGTCAAGCTCACGCAAAGGCTGATGCAGGCCCAAGAGGGTGACGTGGTCCAAGGGAGAGTGACGTTGTACTTGTTGTCGTGGCTGGAAGTGCAGTTTTGTGATCTTCGAAAGTTTCTGGTGGGGCATTGTTTCTGCCAGTGCAGAACAGTGCCTAGCAGGGTTGGCAAAGTAAGGGGAAACGGTTCCTCAACAGATTTTCTAGTCAATAAATTTGAGATTCGATCAAGAGGAGTGATCATAAGGGGCTGATTCGACAGAATTGGTGAAGGATTTTCGAGAGGGAAGTAATTTGTCAGAGGGAGCATACTCTCTAGATGGTTTCTATCGCCAAGAAACCCAGATCTGGTCTTTTGCTGAGTGTAGCAGCAATAGAAGGGAGAAGAGCACTTGCTTCGACAATTGAGCAGAGATGTCCCCGTATAGACTGAGAGATCAAGATAGGTTAGACGGTGTGTCTAACTTTTCCATCTGGAAATCCAAAATCCTAACAGTCCTTGATGAATATGGCAACAAAGACCATGTCGAGAATGTCTTGGCTGTGTCGACCGATGTTGACGCTCTAAAGAAGTTTAATCAAAATAAGGCACAGGCTAAACGCTTGATCATGGAAGGAGAGAAAGATCATGTGGTTCCACATATTTCCGAGAAGAAGACAACAAACGAGGTGTGGACGACACTAACCACGGTGTATCAAGGTAGCTCCATCCAAAGGAAGATGCTTCTGGAGAATCGGATGCGAATGTTCTAGATGCACAAGGGAGAGGATATCGATCATTTCCTCTTTAGATTGCAAACTATCCGAGACCAGCTGATTGCCATGGGGGCAACTCTTGATGATGGACTCATGGTGAGGACTGCCCTGAATGCAGTCATCGATCAGTGGGAGACCTTTGTCCAAAGCATTTTGGGCATAGCACAACTTCCAAACTAGGGGGACATGTGGGCAACCCTTCGATAGGAGGAGATCAGGAGAATAACCAAGAAGGAATTCAGCGGCGGAGGAGTCAAGATTAAGAAAGAGGAGGAAGATGCAGCCCTAGCATCTAAGGGACAAAGGTAGCAAGGGAAGAAGAAGGACCCACCCAAGATCCGGTGCTTCAGATGTGGCGAATTGGGACACTTTGCCAATACTTGTCCTAAGAAGAAGGGCAAGGATGATTCGGATACCAAGGAAGCAACAGCGAAAGGGGATGAGGGCAACGATGATGATGTGGCCATGAGAGCTCATGTACCCCGAGAGAAGAGGCGAGGTGAGATAGATCTGTAGAATGAGCTACAGATAGTGGACAGTGGGATCCTTGAGGTGCCCAAACTCTTGGATCACATACGAGCTACGAGAGACTTAAGACAGTACCTAGATGACTGGAGTCAGTGGACGCAGAGGATCATGGAAAGGCACAAGGCAGTGCTTGAACGCTGAAGAGTGGAGCAACGCACTGCAATGGCAACAGCAGCGTGGAAGCAGTAGCGCAGAGGCTGATGGGGCTTCAGCAGCGCAGAGGGGCAATGCAGAGCAAAAGCAACACAAAGTCTCTAGAGAGACAGCGAAGAGCAACAGCAAAGGGTGCTTCAGTGAGAGATGCAGCCAGACTGACTTGACTGTCAGTATTTTGGGTGATGTCCTTCAGTTGCTTACTTCTCAGCCACTGAGTTGCAGTGCAACAGTTAGCAGTGGCAATGCTATAGGAAGCATGATGCAGCGATTTGAGAGGGAGTTGCAATACAGATGTGGCAGTGACTATGGCAGAGTCATGGGCAGCAGTACATGTAAAGCCCTAAATTTTCTCAATTAACAATCATTAACAAAATGGATACTACACCATCAAGCGTGAAAATTTTGAAGCAGAATATATATCAATTCACTATTGAATACTTACCTGGAACCGTGTTTGAAGATGTTTCTGACCCGCCATGGCTCTTGCTCCCATTACCAAACTGTCATTTTCCTCCCAGCCTATCTGGGGTCAACCTCTCCAGTCCCCAGATCCAGAAGACAAGTCTTCTAGCCCCCTTGCCCAAAACTCCAATAACAATCAAGATCACTCTATGACTCTGTTAGAACTCAATGCTCGTCTCCCACAGTTAGAAATCCTCTGACAGCATCTGGGTCAGTTTTCCCACCTCACTCACCCATGCCAATCAAGTTTCGCCCCTCCTGCCACCCCCCCTTCTCCTTTTATACGCAAATCCATTTTCAAGATATTTATTAAAATATCCTCTTTTTTAAAATATCTTAGATTTATATTAAAATATTATCATTTCATAAATATCTTGGATTCCTAAAATATCTTGGATTTATTAAATATCATCATTTAATAAATATCTTGGATTCCTAAAATATCTTAGATTTATTATTAAATATCATCATTTAGTAAATATCTTGGATTTTATTAAAATATTATATTTTATTTGCATAAGTCAATAATTTTACTTTCCTTTGAACAATATATTAGTTATATTATGATAGTGGTAGGTATAACTTTTACCTCACAATACATTCATTATTTTCTGGTGAGTTAGGTATTTACTCAATACTTCAATAACTCACACATTACCCTACACTGAGACTTTTCATAATTGATTAGTGCATATACTAATGCAGTACACGTGATGCATGCATATGTAGCTATCATATGCAGGTCTCATATGCATGCTAATATTTCTATGTTCCCTATAACTTGAGTTGGGTCATTACATACACCCCTCCTTCAGAAAACTTCGTCCCGAAGTTAAGTTTTATGTCGTATATCATTAATTATTTAAGTGATTAGCATAATCATATAAGGGTGGTGTACCATAATTGAATTTTCATTTAATGTGTGAGAACATTTTAACATTTATGTTTTGATCATTTATTAGTTTACAAATTTAGTAGTCACGTCTTGCCCCAACAAAGTTCCCAAGCTATTCTAGAATCATCCTATCCTTCCTAATCTCTTCTGCTCCCATCCTATCCATCCTCTACTAGCATGACATGGCGTCAGCTATACTGACCTAACCATTCATAGACCTCAAGGGTTACAGCGTCGACTATATCGACCTGATCCCCTAGTAGACATTCGGCAGTCATCATCACACGTCTAGGGGAGCGTGACTCGCATAGTGCTCCCATGACTCCAGGTTTTGGAAGATAAATGGTGGGCAACACCTCCACCCCTCCTAGTAGGACCAAGGTTTACACCCTATCATGGAACCTCAGTGCATCTCAATTGTTCTTAGAGTTTTGTCATCACGTGGTCGGTTTGGTAATGATACCATCTGCGTTGTAAACACTTGTCCACAAATTATAACATATGTATCAATATATTCAAAGCAAATTGTTACTCAAATAACAATTTCTACTCATTCCAAATATGTTGCTATCTATGATATTGATCCTTGTGTTCATATAACATACTTGGTTATGTTTATCCAATAGGTCTGTAAATTCATTTTCACCTTACATAGTCAAGTGTAATCACTCTTTTATTTCTATCTCATCATTTATGTTGATATGTAAAATTATAGATACCATATCCATAACATAATTCATAATTTATATCGGTATCCCTGTACCAGCAATGTTTAAGCAAAACTTTCTTCATATTGGTATCCATGTACCAACAATGTTTAAGTAAATAATATATTCTTACATGTCATAGTACAAAATGACAATCTTAAGTATCCATCCAAAATAAGGTAAGGTTATACAAAATAAGTTTTTAATTGCTTATAAATATAACCCACAATTATAAATGTCACGTAGAATAATCGATCACGGACATACAAATAAGGGCGTAGCTACTGTTTTCTATACTATATTACCCGATTAACCTTATAAAAAGTCACACGTTGAGACTCTAAATCTAAATGGAGGGATGCTCCAATCTTTATGATTGCATATATAGAAACGAAATGAATCGAAACAAGAACACAAAACACTTACTGCTTAGTTGAAGCATGATCTAATTTCTTGATATAGGTTGATTAGGAACTCTAAAACACAAAACTACATATGGATCCAACCAACATTTTAATTCTTGTTATTTATTTGTCTTTTAAGTCTAATTATCTTTAATCTGTAATTTGGATCCAAAGAGATAATAATAACATTAACTTCTTTATCATGTTATTCCAGTTCATCTTCAGCCTAAAAATCTAAAAGCCAAGGAGTAGGGTTTTGCAGGGCTAATCATTAGGGTTATGCGGGAGATGAAGGAAGAATTAATTGACTACTCTAAAGATCCCTTAGTGAGAGGTTTATTTTCATTGAAGGAATTTGTCACTGCTTGAAAATGCATTATTCACTTTGCATTATACTTGGTCTACTTTGTTCAAGCAGGGTTCTCTTCAAATTTCCCGAATAGACCAAGGTGTTAGAAACAAGGTTACTTGGGAGCGGGAGCGAAAATGCGGAGCAAGAGCGGGAGCGCCATTTTTAGAAGCTTCTGGTCCGAAGCGTTTATATATATATATATATATATATATATATATATATTGATGCATATATGTCAACAAAAACACGTAGAATGATGAATTAGACATAAAAAACATAAAAACATAGATTGAATCATATAACATCAATCATCTAGAAGTTATAATCTTCATCAACCATGCCCACAAATTGGAAGCATACAACATATTGACTCTTGAGTCTCGCGAATCATCAATCTAAAGGTTTCAAGCTTTCAAAATTCAATATATAACATTTATCATCATTGATTTCAAATTTCAATATCTAACATTTATCATCATTGATTCATTGATTTCAAAATTCAATATACATTTATCATCATTGATATATAAAATTTATCATCATTAATTCACTGATTTCAAATTTCAATATATAACATTTATCATCATTGATTCATTGATTTCAAAATTCAATATATAACATTTATCATCATTGATTCATTGATCACCATATAACTTTCATGAAGCATCATATTCATAATTCATAATCACTTGTGAACTTATAAATGCCAACTTCAAAGTTTCACCTTTCAAATTCAAACTTCAAACTTAAATTGTCATTAAATATATGAAAGAGTCAAGTTTCAACTGTTCAACTGTCAACAACAAATAGAAAAGACTACTAAACAACAAATCCATTTTATCTACTGGCTGGCCCCTTGCCACGCCCACGAGAAATGTCTAATTTGTGTGAGCCACGAGGAAATGGTGGTCTTCTAGTACTCTCAGGAGTACCACGACCATGACTAGAAGGTGGAGGTTGGATCTACAAAGGAACAATAGTGTGATATCGAGAACTGGCACTGGCACTGGCACTAGCACCGTCACTCGCACTGCTACCAGTAGATGGTGGCACTGGCCCTGTGTGTGGCGGTGCTGCTAATGCTTCATCATCATCCCTAAAAAGTTCTGCTTCCAATTCTTCCATGTGTACCGTGCCGTCCTCCAAATTATCATCCTCTGGGTTGTTGTCCCAGACTCTGTATGATTGATCCTCATTTGCCCGATCACCGTAATGGCTCAACAACCTTAAGTTGTAATGCACATAAACCAAGCTTTCAGCTCGATTTTCATTTAGCCTGTTTCTTCTCACATTATGTATGAAGCTGTAGGCGCTCCAACACCTCTCTACAGAAGAAGTGTTCACAACTTGTGAGAGAACTTTTTTAGCCAACTTTGGCAAAAGTCCCATGTTGCCATATGCTTCCCACCATGTGAGAGCATCATTCTGTCTCTGTCTTCCATTGCATGGAAAGAACCATAGTTAGCAGTGCAACTGAAGTATTTGCCTAATTCAAGGCGCAATCTAGCACACTCCTCCCTGTCGGGTACCAACTTGTCTAATGCCTTCATGTACCCCTCTTGTACCTCTAGATCTGTGTGAGGTTTCATCCTAACCCCACCTCTAGGTGCAGGTTGGCCCAACCAAGATGGAGAGTAATATTTTGGCGTAAGGATATATGCCAAGGCATGTAGTGGAACATTGAGTTTATTCCACCGTGCACACACACAGTCATGAATCATAGCATACAAGTTGGCATCATTATCCTTAACAATATCTTTTATTTGCCCCAACATGCTGTCCATCTACTCATAAACCTCCCCAATCACTGGTTTATCAGTATCTGCAAACCGAATCATGTGATAAATGGGCTTGGTAAAATTCAAAATTTCCCTCACACGTGCCCAAAACAAAGGGTCAAGGGCGGTCTCCTCCACATGTTCGAAACCTTGCCTGTCAACTATTGTCGTTGCCTTGTCCTTTAATAGCTGCCAGTGTGGGCTTGATACCATTGCAACCAATGACTCTCTTACATTCAAAAGGTGCCTGAAGGTGAGGTAATAGCTAGCAAATCTAGTCTTTGCTATCTTTAACAACTCCAATTTGGAGTGAGTACGGAAAAGCCCATGGGTATTGCTATGATTTGTAATAAATTTTATCATTTTTTTACCTCTCTTGTACAAATCACCAAGCCATTTGAATTGAGGTTGTTTGTTTTTTATGATATCATGCATCAAAAGGTTCATTGTGTGAACCAAACACCCAAACCAAAAAATGTTGGGGTATCTATCCTCAATAATTGCTCCTGCTGCCTTACAGTTAGCAGCATTATCAGTGATGACCTGTATGACATTGTATGGCCCAGTCTTTTCAATTATATCAAGTAATGGTTCTGCAATGTTAATGCCGGTTTTGAATTTGTCTAAATAATCATATGCTGCCAGGAAGATTGCACCACTAACCGACACAGCCAAAACACTTATCAATGGCTTTCCTTTTACATTGGTCCATCCATCAGAGACAATGGACACCCCATGCTCATTCCACGAATTTGTCATTCTAGCCAAAGAATGGTTTATTTTAGCTTTTTCATGATAAGACCCATGATTCTGGCCTTGTCATACCCAGGGCTTTTGTATCCTTTGGGGGCATCATTAATGGCAAAAACCATTTCATGCCAATAAGGTGAGCGAAGAACATTGAATGGCACCCCACATGCGTATAGAAACCGGTAAACTTTTGAATCCACATCATTCCTACACCCTTCGTCCAGGAAATCGAATATGGTTCTACACCTTAATCCAGATGTGCCACTGCCTCCAAAACCATTGGCATGGGTGGAAGTTGAACTTGTTTGTCCATGACGTGTTGGGCTTGAATAAGAATCAATGAAACCCCTAGATCTTTTAGATCTCTGTAGGGCAGCCTCCTCTTCCTTCCTATATTTCTCTCTTTGTGTTGCTGGCACACTAGTACAAATTTTGATTCCTATATTTTTTTCTCCATCCCCTGGCATTTTCCCACAAAGGTGCCTTCTCGCACGGGTGTATGAACCATGGTATTGTTTATTGCAATGGGGGCAAATAAATTTAGTGGTTCCACCACCTTTCCCTCCTTCCTGTTTCTGAACATATTTCCACAAAGGTGTCTGAGTTTAGTCTTGTCTAGTTGGGGAATCTGTGTCCTCATGTTCTCCACTTTCCACTTCCTCCTCAACATAATCCTCCTCTTCAAGATTTTCTTCAAATCCTCCATAACCCTCCTCTTCATCCTCCTCTTCTCTGATTTGCCTCTTTCTTCTACTACTCTCCAACATCATTATTACAAAGAAAGGAACCAACATGAGGAAAATCCCTAGCCATATAGCCATGATGTTTCAAGTTTCAAGTTTCAAGTTTCTAGCCTGCAAACCATATGGAGAAATGCCAAATGGGAATAAGAAATGCAACATAGGAAAAAAACAATTCATTTTTTAAGTTTTAAACACAATAAAATGCAACATTCAAGAAAAAAATCAAGTTTTCATTTTTAAACAAATTACAAATTCATCCTAGAAAATACAAAATTAGATAAGAAGACCTACCTCTTTCTTGCAATCCTCCTGTTGCCTTGCAGCTCTCCTTGTCACTTCTGTAGCTCCGCTCTCCAGTTCTCTCCTTCTTTCTCTTCTTGCTCTCTCTCACTCACTCAACAAACAATAAAACAAAATGACCTCCCTCCCTCCTTATAAACAAAACGAATTTTTCATTAAAAAAAATTTCTCGCAAACAAGAAGCATTTTTTGTTCCGGGGAGCGTTCAGGAGCGAACGCTCCCCGACCGCTTCTAGCGTTTAAAAAACGCTCCCGAAGCGTTTTTTAAACGCCAGAAGTGCTCAAGGAGCGTTCGCTCCCGAACGCTTCCGAAAATGCTCCCGAAAAGGCAGGGAGCGTTTTAACAGGTTCGGAAACGCGCTCCCGAAAACGCTCCCCTCAGGAAGCGTTTTCGGGAGCGTGTTTCCGAACGCTCCCGCACGGAACGCCTTTCGGAAACAGAAACGAAGGGGGGTGAAGCTTCCCCGCAACCCTGGTTAGAAAATCAATTTTGGATTTTACAAATGTTTATGCATGCTTCTCAATTGAGGGTACCTTTCATATTATCCAAGGTGTGACTTTCATTCATGAAGATATTTGTTTTGGTCACTTGAAGTGTTAATTTCAAGGTTTCAATATCAATTAGTAACCTAAGTTTCAAATTAGCATATGACCATAGCCTTTTCAGATATTGTAATGATCATAGTCTTTTCATTAACTCCTTTAATTCAACACATAACTCATCAATGGCATATCAACTTCTTATTCTTCACATTAATCGTTTTCTCATCAGTCCTTAGGCCTCATCTTATCACCAAATGGATATTTTTTTCTAACAGTGTATAATTATTATTTTTAATATTTAGCTTTAGGTATTTTCCCAGTTTATCACTTGTTATTCTTAACAAATTAGAAGTGTTCACAACTCCTTATAGGTCATTGCTTTCACCCTTACCAATCATGTTGCACATATCTTTAAGAAAATTCTTCTTGACAGAAACACCCTTTTACTTCCTCATACCATATATTCCTAATATCCCATGTTTACTTTAATTTGAAAAACATATTATCAAACTGACTTTGTTTTCTCGCCTCTAGTCATCATGGTTTCCTTTTCTCCTTTCTTAATGCATAAAATTATTACACTTTGAAATGTCGTTACTATTCCCCAACTTGGCTAAGACTTTATAAATAAATTCAATAAAGTGGATGTCAAAAGTAATCTACTTATCATTTCATGTTTTAAGGCATCACGGGATAGAATTGCCTAATCATACTCCATGATGTCCATAATCCATGCATATAGTTAGTGATCTAAAGAAAACTTTATAATGTGACTCTCTCATTAGAGGGAGAAACTATTATAGATGTCGCTATGCACGTAAATCTATTCTCCAATTGATCAATTTTATTATAGATTCACTCTTTAATCTAATGTCATTGACTTTTTATATTGTTTTGTGAAACTTCCACTCACTTACCTCTAGAGCGATTTTTGTTGATCTCATTATTCTAAGTTGACCACGATAACTAACATTCATTATCATCATTAGACGTTTGTAATTCCTTTCTTTTCCCGTCCTCCCTAGGTAACTATATCGATTATATTATGGTAACATTGGAGATCAGACTTAAAAAATTTCCCATGTCTCTTTGTACTCCTTGGAGATCTTATTCTAATAGCGTGTTCACTACTTTACAAGGTGGTTTCTTACTGTCTTAACATATGTTTCATCTATTTTGTTTTTGTTTTGATGTGTACCTTTAGTGAACTATACATGTAATCTCAAGTTGATTACTCATGATTTCTCCCAACATTTCTTGAATAGATAGTGTCTTCTTTCATCCATTAATTTACCTCAAACTAGCTTACCCTTTTGTGTAGTTGTAGCTCCACATCTAATGGTCTTGCCATAATGTCCATAGTCATGCTTTCATTACCATTCTTCCTTTCTTCAAGAGTTAACTTCTTTGGAGCAACTCCACCAACTAATCTTTATATATGCCTAAATAATTACCATGAATCATCTTATGTAGTGTCATAATGTCCCTAATTTCTCTTTCCTAAACCACATTGTTTTCCTTTCCATGAAAATGCTATGTTGCCTTATTATTTTGTTTTGGACATCAATATATCTTTACGGTTGTAAATGGTTAATTATCTATCTTAACAATGACATAATGGTTGAATCTCAAAATGTCCAATTTAGTGAATATTCAACTATACAAATTTAAACCTTCACTTTACTCCTTAAACCACTTACACATATACTTGGATAGTAATTAAAGTTTTAACATAGGAAAGCGGCATAAAGGATATTTGCATAAATTCATATCATCAATGGTTATAGTTATAAGCTAGAAAGATATATATATGGAAAGCTCAACGTCACTTGAAGAATGGACCGTTTCAATTGCATAAAAATAATTATGATAGTTTCCATTCTAATGTTCAAAAGTTACAGAAACAGTTTAATGTCTAAAGTGATGTTAATGTGCTCATTTTAATATAATAATTTGAATGTACTTCAAACTTTACTTGCACTATATACAAAATCTTAAACTTCATTGTGAAAAAATTTGCAACTAATATCCATGAGTTATCTCAACTCCTTTGTCGGATGGAATGTAAAGTAAAAGTAATGGATTAGGAATCAAGTGGGATTGAGCTTGATATATGTCTTTGATACATAGATTAGCATTAAATATACCATCTCTTCTAATAAAATGTATCATCCTAAGTTTCATAGCTTTCGAACATCGAATTATATAAAATTTCATTTTATCATTGTTAAAAGCTTCAATTTCTTCCAATAGTTGAAAACCACTTTTCTTGTCATTGAATACTACATAACACTAAATACTTTGGGTAAATTATCAAGGATGACTCAGAGTAATACACTTCGGGTTATATTAGGATTGATGCTATAATTATGAAAATAGGGCGGTGATATCCAAAAATCAACACAAGATCTCGGGAAATAGTTAGAAACTAAGTTATTTCCCATTGTGATCATTCATCCTAGTACCTTCAACCTAGTCTAACTGACCCTTAGATTAACTTTGTATTCCTCAACACTTAAACCGTTTCTACCTTGTATGAAATCGTTTTGCATGCAGTTGCCAACCCATATTTATTTAAGGCATATGACAAAATGAAACTATCAATAGCACCAGTATCAAATACTATTTTGATTTTTATGTCGTTAATAGTACATGAGGACTTCACTACAGTGGACTGTTGTTTTGTACTTTCCTCGAACAACTCCCATGGGACATTTTTCGATGTGAGATGCAATTGTTTTTCTAAATTTCCCCACCAAATCACAGCACTTTCCTTTAGCTAAATATAGCAATCTTTGTCTTAGAAGTGGAAAAATATTCTCTTAGCGTGAAACACCGTGTCATTCCTTCCAACCATGCTTCAATACGTTCTCTGACTCACTTTCCTTGAAATTCTAGGAGTATTGGCCAGTTGCGACCCTTTAGTATCTCCAGAATGGCTTCTAATGAGTGCATTATAGTAGTTAGATCAAGTGCTGGAGCGACTGGTGCTGATGACGATCTAGGTGGTGGCGATGGTGATGGTGTAACGTCCTAAGTTTCAACCATTCGTTTCGTTTTAATTTTGACTTCGAAGAGAGAAAATATAAATTGTGAGCATTGTCAACTTGATAACTTCCATCAATGTAAAATTCAAATTCCACTAAGTTAACCTGAAGAATATTCTATGCGGCTACACCTTCATTTCATTTTTCCTTAATAAGTTAACAGGTATATAAAATAAAAATCCATATACATTTATAAATTTCATTTCATGTATTCAACACACGTATATATTAAGGTTTGGTAATCACTTTTCTTCGCTAATCTCTTCTTTTGTTTTTTTTTTTTTTGCTAAACAAAATGACTATATTACTTTTAATACAGAACTTATTGTTTATATAATGATTCAAAATTTCCAAATTTCAATTTGTGAAATAACATATGAGAGAATCAATTTACATGGTCTAAACCTGTCTTATTTAATTTTATTTAGTTCACATGGAAAGATATAATAACTAGCCAAAATGCAAATTTGGCACAAGAAGACACACATTTATTTTTTATTTATTTATATCCATCATGTGCTATTTTTCTGTTCTTTATCCGTTGGTTGAGGGACTAAAGTTACAAACTTTAAAAGCACGACTTTCAACTCTAGGACAACGATACACCTAAGAAATGTCAGCCCATATGAAATACAAATCTAACAAGTAAACCCTTAAAATGTATATACACCTAACCTTTCTAATTATGTATATATTTCTTTTGGTTTTTAAAGATTTAATACATTTTCTTTTGAAAGTATCGCTTTAAGTGCCATAGCTGACACTACTAAGCATATGGTAAGAATGTTTTGTAAGTTTTCCTTTAAATATTAGCACCTTACTCATATGAATCCCCTAGGAATTCTTTCTGAGTTGACTTAAGATAAAGAACTATAAATTTATATTTTAAAAAAATTAAAATACATATGTTATTATTATTATTATTTTTACTTTTATTTTATTTTTAAATCATATATGCCACCCAATATATAACACTTCATTAACTCACCTTTGTAAGGATGGTACACTATTTAAATATATAAATAACTAATGTTTACGCTAAGAACTCAATGGCCATGAAGTAAGCATCTTGATTAAAAAATTCATATCAGTGTCAGCAAAAGCACTAGTGTGATAATGAGAAGTGTGATAATGCTAGTTATATTCGGATAACACATGCATAGAGGGGTCGTTCTAAACATTGCACATTATAACAAGTATATTTTAAGACATTGTGACAATACCCCACCCTCAGCTCCACACGCCAGTTCGATCCATCCTTAGCAGTCACTTGGAAGAACAGGAATGCCACATGGCAACTGCCCTTGGACAGCAAACAATGTGAGGGTAAAGGCCCTAGTTTTCACAATATGATGAACTCCGTTATAGATTTTATTTTCCTATATGTATTCACCTATGAGTATTTTCCTATGCATATTTGGTTATGCATATTAACTACTTCCAATGCGTTATTTCCAAGTACTGGTGGAGATGCAGTGAATGTCGATTAAATGGTTATGACATAGGTCAATTATTTCTTTTAAAGATTGATACAATTATTAGTCACAGACAAGAAATCATTATTCATTAGTCGTTGGCTTCTCAAAGGTGGATTATCCATTAAAGTTTCTACCAAAACCCCTATCCGACTATACCACTGAAATTATATAAAATTTGACACAGCGGTGGAACCTTCCGTTTAGCCGGCAACGCTCTAGTGCTGACGGTGGATTTAATGGATGAGAGTCTGTTGAATTACTACAAGAGAAACACATGCCCAAAGTCTCAAATAGCGTTTATACCAGTCTTATTTAATTTTATATAATTCTATATAATTCATATAACCACTTTTGTTCCTTTTCGTCAAGCTTCCCCATCACCAATGACGTCAACTATGATTTTAATTCAAAAACCAGAAGACTTGTTTTGAAGGTTCCCTATATGAAAACCAATTGTGGATGTACTGACCAGTCACTTGCACAAAACAAGTCTCGTTCTTTATGGCCACGTCTGTTTAATGAATGTGAAAAGAGTCCTCTCCTGGAAGAACACGCCAAATTTGGAGCCCTAGAGAAAGCTATGCAGCTGATGTAAATTATTCAAGGGAAACTCCAGGCTCTTGGTTATCAACGAATATTGACAGTACAAGCAGCAATAGCAGCAGTAGTAGCACAAGTAGCACTGTTGTGCAAAAGCTGGAAATGGATGTTGACAACTTGGACGATGAAATTCTATGGGAGGACCTAACAATTGGGGAACAAATGGGGCAAGGAAAAGCCAATTGCGAATTAAAGCTACAGGGGCAAGGTTATAAATATACTGTGAGCTGAAGTGAAATTTGAGACATGTGCAGTGCTAGAATTGGATGTCAGTGAATCTCTTCGAACAACAAAATCAAGAACAAATATCTATTCCGTACCACAAAGAGCTTATTACATAATAGTGCTTTTTTTTTTCTTTTTTCTTTTTTTTGGTAGAGGATAAGCCCTTTTTAGACAATAATTGTTTATTGCACTGTCGAATTAAAGTTCATAGAGTTATGGAGAGCCTAGAATGTCTGGAAGGATTCGAAACAGTGCTCCGATACCATGTGTAAAGCCCTAAATTTTCTCAATTAACAATCATTAACAAAATGGATACTACACCATCAAGCGTGAAATTTTTGAAGTAGAATCTATATCAATTCACTATTGAATACTTACATGGAACCGTGTTTGAAGATGTTCCTGACCCGCCATGGCTCCTGCTCCCATTTCCAAACTACCATTTTCCTCCCAGCCTATCTGCGGTCAACCTTTTTGGTCCCCAGATCCAGAAGACAAGTCTTCTGGCCCCCGTGCCCAAAACTCCAATAACAATCAAGATCACTCTATGACTCTGTTAGAACTCAATGCTCTTGTCTCCCACAATTAGAAATCCTCTGACAGCATCTGGGTCAGTTTTCCCACCTCACTCACCCATGCCCATCAAGATTTCCCCTCTTCTCCTTTTATACACAAATCCATTTTCGAGATATTTATTAAAATATTGTCTTTTAATAAATACCTTAGTCAAATCCCCTTTCAAGATATTTATTAAAATATCCTCTTTTTTAAAATATCTTAGATTTATATTAAAATATTATCATTTCATAATTATCTTGGATTCCTAAAATATCTTGGATTTATTAAATATCATCATTTAATAAATATCTTGGATTTATTATTAAATATCATCATTTAGTAAATATCTTGGATTTTATTAAAATATTATATTTTATTTGCATAAGTCAATGCTTTTACTTTCCTTTGAACAATATATTAGTTATATTATGATAGTGGTAGGTATAACTTTTACCTCACAATACATTCATTATTTTCTAGTGAGTTAGGTATTTACTCAATACTTCAATAACTCACACATTACCCCACACTGAGACTTTTCATAACTGATTAGTGCATATATTAGTGCAGTACACTTGATACATGCATATGTAGCTATCATATGCAGGTCTCATATGCATGCTAATATTTATATGTTCCCTATAACTCGAGTTGGGTCATTATAGTACAGAAAACAGCAGCGCAGTGAATGAAGGGCAGCAGGCCAAGCATCAACAACGCACAAGACCGATGCCAGAGATCACAGTAATGCTTCTGGAGTGAAGTGTTCCTAGAGCATATTCCTTGCTAAGAGGGACTATTGAGATTTTGGGTAGCATCGGATGTGCTCTAGCTCCGAAACTTTGTGGATGGGCTAGGACACATGAGATCTCCAAGACCCAGAAATCGTTTGGAGAAATTCCACACTGTATGAGAGTTATTCAATAAATTATTTATTTTCATAGAAACCCTAAGTCTAACTTAGGAAAATAAAGAATTTAAAGGGAATTAATTTAAACATGTGGGTGAGAATGTTCTAAGTGACATGGAACAAGTCTTTTCTAATCTTAGTCGTTGATTAGAGATTAGATCACGGCCATTGATTTCTCAATGAGAAAAGTATTAAAGGAAGGCTTGGGATTAGTTGGAGAAAACACACAGAGCGATAGCACTTGAGCTAATTCGAAATTTTCGGGCGCAGTTTGCTGAGAATTTTCAAGTGAGCTTGTAGTGCTTGTGAGGGGAAAATCAGTGGGGATTATTCTAATCTAAGACCGAGAATACAAAGGCAGAGAGGCAAATCCATACCAAGCAGCACAGAGACCAGTAGGAGGGACACAACCCAGCCAGGCTCACGTAGAGGCAGCGCAAAGGCTGATGCAGGGCCTTCAAGGTGACACCGAGGCAGCGTTAAGCCCAGAAGAGTGACACAGGGGCAACCTGTGGTGCGCAGTGGCTACACTGGGCAGGAGAAGCTGACGCAAAGGCTGAAGGAGCAGCATTGGGGATCTAGTGGGCCAGAAAGTGCTTGTATCCAATGTTTTCAGAGGAGTGCTTCCTCGGCTAAATCAACCATATTCTCTGTCTCCGAGTGACAGGTACATCTGCCGTGAATTCTCTGTTGGGCAAACCATTATTGGTGCCCTTGATTATATTCAAATATTTTTCTTAATAAACAAACCCTCTAAGAGTTGTTGCACTGCTTTTCCCACATTGGATTTTTCTAGGGACATTGTCCAAAAAATATTGTGTCCTTTGTCATATGTGCGTTATGCTTCAGTAAATGATTTGTATGTATGTGTAGGTTGCAGTTTTGTTTGCTTTGATATTTACTGAATATTCAAAAAATATCTTGTTAATTAAATCAAACAAATAGAAGTAAATCAAGATATTGTAGTAGGGTTTCTATATTCAAAAAATTTCACAATTGCAAGAGGAGAAGTTGTTCTGAGTTTGTGCGACGCAGTACTGCGTAGGTTGATGTAGTGACTACACAGAGGCAGCAAGGAGTAGCTCAAATCGAGCTAAGGTCAGGGTTGGATCGCCAATGGGATTGAGACTTTTCTCACTAGATTCACTGTCAGTTATTTCTATGTATGGATTGCTAGATTTAAGCATCCATAGTTTTGTACTCAAATTTACTACTACATAATAATCAAACCCTCAGTTGTTGCACCGGTTTTCCCGAGTTGGGTTTTTCAACGGACTTAGTCCAAAAATAATTGTGTATTTGTGTGTGTGTGCATCTATCCTTCCATCGTTATTTTTCTTCCGCAATATTTTTTTTTGTGAAGGCTGCAGTGTATTAGTTTCGATATTCACCGGAGCACAGTAAATAATACGGTTGATTAATTTAACAAATAGAAGAAATTAT
Source organism: Pinus albicaulis (assembly GCA_034641835.2). NCBI lineage: Eukaryota > Viridiplantae > Streptophyta > Pinopsida > Pinales > Pinaceae > Pinus > Pinus albicaulis. The sequence goes on along the minus strand of JAXQQM020086370.1, from coordinate 137,310 downwards.
ATCAATTGTTGCAGTGGGGTTCAGGATTCCCTAATTTTTGCATGGTATCACAATGCGGATACGAAGCCAGAGAGCTCAAATGCAAAGAGGAGAAAGAGCTTCGTAGCACTACGTAAGAAACTGCTCGAAACCCAAGAGGTAGCGCAGTCCCTTTGGCCAAGAGGATCAAATTTTGGGGAAAAGTCTATTTCTCTGAGAGAGTCAATAGAGAAATTAGATTTCCCAAATCAAAGATTACTAGAGGCAGAGGGAGCAGTAGTGTTTTCCTTGCAGAACAGATCTCCAGCTAGGACGCAGTATTTTGTAGCAATTGCTAGTACAAAATAGCGTCAGGTGGAAGAAAGAGCACACACTGAGGGAATTCTTTCCTCAGTGAACTTCTTGTTCAAAAGTTCGATTTCTCACTGCACAGCAACAATAGTTGTGAGCAGATTTGCCCACTCTAGCAAGGAATGCGTAGAGCCTATCTGCAATTGCGCAGAGGAGAAGAGGAGTTCGACATTTTTGCAAAGATGGCATCAGCAGGGCTGAGAGATCGCGATTGGTTGGACGATGCATCTAACTATGTGATCTGGAAGGCTAGGATCACCTGTCGTCTCACTGAATATGATCTCAAGGCCTACATTAATAACGTGGTGGTTGTACCCATGGATCCTGATCAGCTGAAATCCTACAAAAAGGAGATGGCAAAGGCGAAGAGACTGATTCTCGATGGTGTTCGAGCTCACGTGGTGTCACACATAGTTGACAAAGACACTGCCAAGCAAATGTGGGATGGTCTTTCCACGTTGTGTTGAGAAATTAGAGCTTTTAATTCAATTTCTCTTTCATGATAATTACTTGTGAACTTGTTATGCTTCTTTTATTTAGATCTTATCTTTGTTAGTTTATTATGTATTTCATCAAGTCAATTATCAAAACACAAGAGACACAGAATTTAGGCTCTTCAAGCCAAGGCCAAAATCTCTCCCTCTTGGAGCAGAAAACCCGAGAATAATTCTTCTTATATATCTTCAATTGACAAGTACCATAACCATGACATAGACCCTTGACACCAGTATGCCTTCAAGACCTTGTCACTGCTCTCTCTTGGCTCCTTATTCTGGTCTCCTTTTCTACACCGTATTGCACCAATACGACGGAAACTCGGTCCCTTATTCTAGCAGCCCCAACTGATGTGCTTCTATTTGATTCTTCTCGATCTCGAGAAAAATCTTCCTCGACCTCCTTCTTATGCTCAAGAAACCCTATACTGAGATCCCTTGGCTTGTTGTAGTATCTTATTTATGTTGTGTACTTTCTTGCAGAGATATCAAAGAATATTAGCCCAAGACTGAGATTACTTGCACACCTTACAACTCCTCTTATCCTTGTTGGCTTGACTTCCTTCTACGCATTTTTTTGTATACTTGATTACAGTCCTATCTCCTTGGCCTTCCTGAAGTGACCACAGAGATGTGAGGTAGGTATATACTCATACCATAGAACCCTTATTACTGCGCTATAAGGTGATCCTTCTTCGATGTATTGCTTTCCTCTTATGTACCCAGAAACCACCCTTTCTCGCACTACAATCTCAGACCTTGATCTCGCACTCAATTGCAAAACTGATCGAAGCTAATTAGAGTGTAATGAGGCCACAGTCCCTTATATGTATATGGGGATTGTTTCCGCTCTAGGCCGACATAATCTCTAGCTAGAATGTCGACTTATTCAACTGCTCCGTCAGAAGAATTTGATTTCTTAGATTCATTGTGTGTCCTCCAACTGACCCCAAGCCTTTCCTTTATACTTTTCACAATGACAAATCAAGTGTCGTGATCTAATCTCTAATCAACATCTAAGATTAGAAGAAGCTTGATCCACGTCACTTAGAAAGTTCTCATCACACGTGTAAATTAATTCACTTTAATTTTTCAATTTCCCTAAGTTAATCTTAGGGTCCCTATTAAAAAATTTAATTATTTGAATATCTTTTACACCAGATGGAATTTCTCCAAATGCTTTCTGGGTTTTGGAGATCTCATGTGTTCTAACCACTCCACAAAGTTTCAGAGCTAGAGCACATCCGATGCTACCCCAAAATCTCAACACTCCCTCTCAATGAGGAGTGTGCCCTAGCAATACTTTACCGCTGAAGCATCACCCTGATCTCTAGCATCGGTCTCCGCACTGTTGATGCTTGGCCCGTTGCCCTCCATCCACTACATCGTTGCTCTCTGTACACACTACCACATATGTACTGCAACTCCCTCTCAAATTGATGCATCATGCTGCCTATAGCACTGCCACTACTAATTGTTGCACTGCAACTCAGTTGCTGAGAAGTAAGCAACTGAAGGACAATCACCCAACAACTAACAGACAAGTTAGTCTGGCTGCATCTCATCACTGAAGCACCCTTTGTTGCTGCTTTGTGTTGTCTCTCTAGAGCCTCTGCATTGTTGTTTCTCTGCACTATTTAAGCACTTCCCCTTTGCGTTGTTGAAGTCCCATCAGCCTCTGCGGGGTTGTTGCCACTGCACTGCGCTGCTCCACTCTTCAGTGTCCTAGCACTGCCTCTGCTTCTCCATGATCTTCTGCACCCACCGACTCCAGTCATCCTGCTACTGTCTTAAGGCTCCTGTAGCTCGTATGTGATCCAAGAGTTTGGGCACCTCAAGGATCCCGCATGCACAATCTATAGCTCTACTATACTATATCGCCCCACCTCTTCTCTCGAGGCACATGAGCACTCATGGCCACATCATCTTTGCTGCCATTGTCTCCTTTAGCTGTTGCTGCCTTGGAATTTAAAGCTTCCTTGTCCTTCTGCTTAGGACAAGTGTTGGCGAAGTGTCCAAGTTCGCCACATCTAAAGCACCGGAACATCGATAGGTCCTTCCTCTTCTTCCCTTGCTTCTGTGGTCCCTTATATGCTAGGGTTGCATCTTCCTCCTCCTCCTTTACCTTGACTCCTCCGCTACTGAATTCCCTCTTGGTCACCCTCCAGATGTCCTCCTGTCGAAGGATTGCCCACATGTCACCCCAATTTGGGAGTTGTGCTCTGCCCAGGATGCTTTGGACAAAGATCCCCCACTCATCGTTGACTGCATTCAAGGTAGTCCTCACCATGAACCCGTCATCTGGAATTGCCCCCATGGCAATCAGCTGATCTCGGATAGTCTGCAATCTGAAGAGGAAGGGATCAATCTCCTCTCCCTTGTGCATCTGGAACATCCGCATGCACTTCTCTAGAAGCATCTTCCGTTGGACGAAGCTTCCTTGATACAACATGGTCAGAGTTGTGCACACCTCATTTGTCGTCTTCTTCTCAGAAATGTGCGAGACCACGTTACCCTTCACCCCATCCATGATCAAGTGCTTAACCCTCGCTTGATTTTCATTGAACTTCTTGAGAGCATCTGCATCAGTCGGCACAGCTAGGACATTCTCTGTGTGGTCTATGATACCATACTCATCCAGGACTGTCAAGATTCTGGCTTTCCAGATCACAAAGTTAGACACACCTTCTAACCTATCCTGATCTCTCAATCCGTACGGGGCCATCTCTGCTCAAACTCTCAAAACAAGTCCTCTTCTCCCTTCTACTATTGCTGCACTCAAGAGAAGATCGGATCTGGGTTTCTTGGCGATAGAACCCTCTAAAGAAACTGCTCCCTCTGACAATGGATTGCCCTCCCAGAAATCCTCCACCAATTCTGCTGAATCAGCCCTCTACGATCACCCTCCCAATCAAATCTCAGATTTCTTGGCAAAAAGTTGCTAAGGGATTGTTTCCCCTCACTTTGTCACCTTTGCTAGGCACTGTTCTGCACTGACACAATTTCTCACCAGCAACTTTTGAAGATCAGAAGCTGCACTTCCAGCCCTGGAAAACTACACAGTGTCTCTCCAACTCGGATTGTGCCACCCTTTAGGGCCTGCGTCAGCCCAACGTGAGCCTAACAGGCTCTGTGTCACCCACTAGGGCCTGCGTCAGCTCTGAGTGAGCAGACTGGCTCTGCGTCCCTCCTGGTGTTGTGTTGCCTTCTCTTGGATCTGTGTTGCTTCAGCTGCCCTCCCTACAGCAAAAATCTTCAGTCCCTTGCTGATGGCTTCAGCTTGATCTGCAATGCTCAATACCATGTAAAAATTTATAAATACAAAATTACAAAAACCCTACTGTAGTATCTCGACTTCTCCTACTTTTGATTTAATTATACAAGTTATTTTAAGAATATATTCAGAAAATATCGAAGTAAACACAACTAGCAGCCTACACAAATAAAAATCATTTACTGAACATTACGCACATATGACAAAGGACACACCTAATTTTTCGGACAAATGTCCCCGGAAAAACACAATGCGGGAAAACGGGTGCATCAGTTCTAAGGGTTTATTATTATTAAGCAACAGTATTCTGAGTACATCTAGGGTGCCATAATCCGGCTCACCCAAAAGAGAAAACCTCGGCTACAGAGAAAAATATGAGTTTTACCTCACTCTACAAGTCCCGGCTGATCCGGATGAGCCACTACTGAAACCCCAGCTAGCTGCACAGTCTCTACGCTGGCACTGCGTAAGCCTGCGTGGCCCTGTCTGAGGGACTGCGTCACCCTTGCTCTACACTGATCATCTTCTCCCTAAATCAAGTTTCAGCCTTACCGGCTCTGAAACCCCGATCTCCAGCTAATTTCGAACTTTCCCTTGGAGGTTCTGCGTTGCCCCTATGTTAGCCTATGTCATGCTTTCTAGGGTCTGCGTCACACCCTCAAATGAGATGCCTCCACTGCTTCTTTGTTGCCCTTGCCTTGCATTGTACCCTTGGTCCTCCAACCAATCACTGCATTTGTCCCTCCCTGCTTCATCTGAGCATTGCTCTGTTAGAAGAATTCGATCTCTTAGATTCACTCTGTGTGTCCTCCAACTAACCCCAAGCCTTTCCTTTATACTTTTCTCATTGACAAATCAACAGTAGTGATCTAATCTCTAATCAATGGCTAAGATTAGAAGAAGCTTGATCCATGTCACTTAGAAAGTTCTCATCACATGTGTAAATTAATTCACTTTAATTTTTAAAATTCCCTAAGTTAGACTTCGGGTCCATATTAAAAAATTTAGTTATTTGAATACCTTTTACACCATATAGAATTTCTCCAAATTCTTTCTGGGTCTTGGAGATCTCACGTGTACTAGCCCCTCCACAAAGTTTCGGAGCTAGAGCACATCCGATGCTACCCCAAAATATCAACACTAAAAACACCAAAAAGTCTTTGACCTATAATAAAAACTTCTTGCTCATGAAACCCATGAGTCACGCATTTACAAAATACATTTTATTATCTTTGTCTTCTTCATTACATAAATTCATAGTTACAAGTCATTATGAAGACCAAACCTAGTTACACTTTCCAACACTCCCTCTTAACTAGGGAGGTATTCATAATGGTACATGGTCACTCTCAATCTTAACAATCTCATAAGAATAATCTGATTGGTAATCCCATTTGTATAGCATCATATCAACCAGCATTGTTACAGTGCAAGGCCTTGACTAACAGCTCCATCTCTCCACTAGACCATGAGCTACAATGCTGGCGAGACCAATGATGAGTAGATACCTTCATCATTGTCTCTCAAAGATCATATCCCACCCGGGTTCAATCAGGATATGTCCACTAGGACTATTCTTACTGTTGGATTCCCGATGCGTAATATTTTGAGGGAGCCAACCGATAATAAACGAAATACACCGAAATACGGATATAGAAAATATGTCTTGAACAGGATCAACTGAATCATAGCACATGGAATACGAGAAGGCGAGCCATTTTGTTAATCGGAAAACACGCAGTACAATAATTGAGGTAGTGCCTATCATACCCCCTAGGCAAGTGGAGACTCTCTCAACGGAAAATGGGTTTTAACAGAATGACGTCCTAGGTTGCTCTGCAAGGCCCCGAAAGATGAGCCTAACGATGCCGGGGCCGAAGGCGGCAATTCTTCCCGATCTCCAACGCAGCCTCCTGATGGCTTGTTGTCTACGCTAGTGACGGTAACGAGAAAACGGTCGACACCGGTCACAAATCCTCCGGACAAATAGATCGACCTGCGAAGGCTAGAAAAGCATTGGTGCACCGCCTCTCCCAAGCACCGCTCATCGGATCGAGGCGTCCTACCAAGGTGGATGCGGCACGAACACTCGGATACGACGGATACGAAGCCTCCAAACCGGATGCGCGTCCTTCCTTTCCGTCTCTCGTCCTCCTATCGGATGCTGCCACGCAAGCACTTCGGATCTGTCTGGGCGGCTGTGTCTCTTCGGATCTACGGCCTCTGGGGGCGGATCGATGTTAGCCCTCCCGGATGCGACTAGATACGCAATATTTCCTCGGATCTCTGCCCGACTCCCAAGATGGATCTAGGGCTAGGCCTCCGGATGCGAATGCAAGGCGGATGCGCAGTGGTGCTCGGATCTGCACTTTCCAAGGTTGGATCTAACAATAGGCCTCCGGATACGCAACCTTCCCCCTTCGAGGAAATGGACAACGTCCTCCCTTCCAGACAGCGGCGTCCCTCCTCCCCTCCGCCCCCGGGCCGAGGCGTTCTCCTTTGCCAGGCCCAGATGGCGTCCTTCCCCCAGAGACGTCCTCACCCTCTAGAATAAAGCTGAGTCCTCCTCCGATGAGACGGCGTCCTCTCCTCAGCGACCCTGGCCGCGTGTGTGGGGCCTTTCTCTCCCTCGGTTGCTTCGAAATTCTTTCTTTGCTTTCTTTACGGGCAGAAAGATAGAACTCGGGACAAACCTTATAGGGCGGGCACTCGAAGTCCCGAGAAGCTAAGGGTGAAACGAGAAAACCTTACCGGGGGCCGGCACTCGAAGTCCCAAGAGGCTGAGGTGAGATCTCCCGACTTGGGAACACTCGTGCACTAGCGATCTTTGCTGACCGACTAAACAACGGGCGTGCGCGGAGCAGTCCGGCTGTCAATAACTGTGCTCAGATCATGAATGATCCAAATGAGGTGAGAGCCTCTCCTTTTATAACATCAAACTCCTCCAAAACTTAACTCACCCTGGATGTAACGCAGTTTACCTTGGGTTGGCACAGTGCCTCCCTCATCATATCAACGTGGACCCCCAAGGCCTCTCCTAAGTTACAACGTCAATCTACTAGGAAAAAGAACACTTTATTATAAAGTGAGGTGACTAAAATGGGGGTGACCCCTCTTATTTCTCACTTTATTTATTATCTACATCTAAAGCGGCAAAATAAAGCAAAAATGCAATATTCCAATTAGCAGGCTAATTAGAATAATACAGTCTCCCACCGACGAAAACGTTGCTTGTCCTCAAGCAGGCGAAGTGAGGGATGCGTAAGATCTTCTCATCTTCCCAAGAGTGGCATCCTCATACGGCGATTCTTCCATCTCACCAAGAACTCCCCGAATCTTCTACCTTTCCGCCATTGTCTCTCCCTGGTGTCAATAATGGCCTGCGGGCACGTAATACCAAGTGCCCCTCATCATACATCGGTGGTAGCTCCCCGTGTTGTCCACATCTTTGGCCAGTGCCTTCTTTAGGCATGATACATGGAAGATGTTATGAATGTTTGCCTTGGGCGGGCTCCAGCTCATATGCAACTTTGTCCAATCCTACGAATCTGTATGGTCCATAGAAGCGAGCAAGCTTCTCTGCCCCTTCTGTTTGAGTAGTGGCGGTATGGGCATGGCCGTCAGTAGACAAATCCCCTACACTCAAAGTGTCTCTCCCTCGGCCCTGTCTGCATATAATTTACCGTTTTGTGCGGTGGCTATGTTGTCCTTGAGAGCCGGAGGATGTCTTGGCTCTCTTGGATCCATAATTTGGCTCGTGGAGCCACACTAACCTGGGCGCCTCACATCCACAGATAAGAATGGGTATCCATACAACGCATAGAAAGGTGTCATGCCCACGATGGTCATATGGTGGGTTGTGTTGTGGCAGTATTCGCCAGGATGCGACCATTTCAACCATGCTCTCTGCTTGCCCGGCGTAGTTACGCAAGTAGCCCTCCGACCCTTGTTAACTATCTCTGTACGGGCGAGTACGTACGGGGATGATAGCGTGCTCGGTGTCAACTCGGTCCACACGGTCGAAGAGCTCTGCAAAAAACCACCCATAAAACGGCTGTCCTGTCACCCTAACGATGGTCTTAGGCAGACCATGCAATACGAAAATCTCCCGGAAGCAGGCTACTGCCACTGTGACTGTGCTTGTATAATGTGCCGAAATAGAAAAAATGAGCATACTTCGTTAGCGGTCAACTACCACGAAGATGCGGTCCTTGCCACGCGTGGGCAGCGTGATGAAATCCCATCGAAAATGCTCTCCCTTCCCCTGCGGAATGGGAAGCGAGCACATAACAACCTGTAGGGATGGTTCATCTCCCCTTTTGTTGTGTGGAAACCTCACCTCCGAACATGCGCAGGTACGTCCTCATGAGGCCCTTCCATGCAAATCTCTCTCGGATGTCTGTACATCTTGGTAGACACGATGGCCTGATGGTGAATCATGAGAGGCATGGAGTATCTTCTCCCGCGGTGAAGTCCCTCGGTCAGAAGATCCGATCACTGTAATAGATGACCTCATCGCCACCACAGCCATGCGCGCCTGTCTGCTTTACTGTCCATCAATACACCCCTCACCGCCTGAATCTATCCTTGGAATACTCAACCGATGATAGAGCCTTCCAATCGTCCAAGCTCATGAGGGATAACGTGGTGGTCCTAAAGGAAAGAACATCTGCTACCACGTTGTTCTTCCTTTGACATACTCTATGTCAGAGTCGTAAACTGAATCTTGTTTGATCCACTCTGCTTGCCTCTCCATCAGCACATACGCTCCAGGAAAAGTACTTGATGTTATGACAATCCCAATGCGACTGCAGATACGCCGCCTCCCAAATGCTGTAGGAATTTGGCAATACATGCATGATGGCCAACATCTCCATATCATAGATGGGATAAAGTCTCTCATGTGGAAGGAGCTTAGGCTCTCGGAGAAAATGCAGTTGACCCTCTTGCATCAAAGCTGCTCGATCCCTTCCCACGATGCATCGCACTCTAGGATAAGGCGAGGTAAAATCGAGCGATACCGGCACGGACAACTTCTCATCACCTCCTTGAGCTTATCAAAAGCTCGTGGCCCGACCTCAGTCAGCTGAATGCCCCCTTCCTCCGTCGGCCTCGTGAGGGGGGTGCCGGCAAAAAATTTAAAGCGAAGCCCTTGGCAGGCTTCCTGTCGTAAGTACGGATACCAATGAACCCTCTAAGCTCTTTGTCACATTAAAACGGCTACGGCAGTCCACCGTCTTGGATCTTCTCGTCATGGACTCTCACCAGGCTCCACTCCTATGATGTGTCCCAAATACAACATCTCTTGTCAATCCAAACTCACACTTGGAGAGTTTGGCAAAAAACATTGCTCCTCCCGAAAAGGAATGCGCCATTGTCCTCGATGTCTTTGGAGGTGCTCCTCCGAATCTCTTGTATATGAGAATATCATCGAAGAAAACCGGTACGAACTTCCTCGGATGATCTCTGAAGATATGGTTCATACGAAATTTGAAAATTGGCGGTGCATTGGTCGGTCAAATGGCATGACCGGAAACTCAAAGACACCCATAATGACACTGACGATCTTGGGAATGTCTGTTCCCTCATCGTATTTGATGGTACTAGGACCTCCAAATCAATCTTTGAGAAGAATCGTGCTCCTCTCAACTCGTCCATCAACTCATCGATCTTGGGAATGGGAGTGCACATTTTTCGAAGTCTTCTTGTTCGAGCCACCCTTAATCAATGCACATGCGTAATGTCAAGTCATGTATATTCACCGGCCACTGCGACGGGGGCGGTCTTTGGGTGAATGTGCTGAGGCCGGCCCAACTCTGAATGGCCGGCTCTATCTCATCCGTGGGCCTTGGGGTGCTATATGGGGTGGTGATCCTTTGCATGTCCTATCGGCTCGATCGTGTGCTCAAACCCCGGAGTACGAGGTACGGTACATCTGGTCGAATGTCTCCAAAAACTGCGCATACTGTCGACGAGTACGTAGATCGAGTCACCACACGCCAACTTCCGAAGTATCTACTATCTACGAAGCATGACCCCTCGGCCGCCCACTCTGCTCCCTGCCGGAGTGTCGCATCCATGCGCATTGTGCGCAGATGCGTACGGGGCGGATATGTGTTACATCCTTGAATCTTCTCATGCCTCCTGATCTTGGGATCATCCCACTCCATCTCCAGGCCTTCCAATGCGGTGTGACCTTCCCCGGAGTAAGCCCACTGCACTCCCCAATATCACATTGGTGTACGGAATGTCCACCACAAAGAAGTGATCGATCAAAGTATGGTGCCCATAAATCACCCGACAACTCTGGTACATATCGAGCACAAGCCATGGTCGATCCTCACGGAACCAAAACGAAAACCCATCAAAGCGCTACGTAAGGTATGCCTCGCGTGCGACCATCGACCGCTCGATGAGAGTGTGGGTGGCCCCCACCTCGCTTCTCGGCGAGACACGCGCTCCCGCGCGCTCCACGTACGTACGATGTCGAATGCCAGGGACTCCTCGTAATGCGCTAGGAAGCTCCCCGATGGTGCAAATGATGCCTCTCACACGCCGGGTGGTGGAGGTGGTAAAAAAGCTTGCTCTGCTTGTTGCCTGTACTCTCCACTGCCTCCTCATCATCCAACTCATCCTCTTCTGCTCACGCCCTGGGAAGACCTCTGTGAAATGTGCCTTCCTGCGTGCACTTGTGTCCACACGGTGCCCACGGCTCACAGCGGTGAGCGCCTGATAAACCATCTCATTTCTCTCCCTAGCCTCATCATCACTCTTGTCCTCGTCGGGATTCGCCTTGGAGCGGAAGATCCTCGTGTCCTTACCGCCAGGGCCGGAAAGCACGTGCGAGGATAAGGTGGCGGGGTCTGAGCAAGACATCTTGTGGGTCACGTGCCCTGCGGTAACGTACGAAGTGTAGCCGGTTTGTTCGTAGGACTGGACACGAGTGGTTCGACGGCCCTCTGCAAACATAAGTGATCCGCCAGAAATTTCTTGATATGTAGATTCATCTTCCGAAACCTCAAAAAGTACGAGATGTATGCCTGCGCACTACATGCATGCAGCGACGAGTCGGCTGAGAAAGGGCGATCGCGGTCCTTGGTCAAAAACGTTTCACCACCCTCTGGTGAACTCGGCATATGTAATCCTTCCTTCGGTGCCCCGGTGTTGTCGGCCATGAAACCACCGGTTACGAGCCTCACCCTCTAGATGTAATGCGACCATCTTAATGGCCTCCCTCTACGGCATACGGTTCGCTGAAAATAGAGTCTAGTTTCTCCACCAAGACACAGACGTAGTCTTTGGTGACCCATCAAGCATCGGCAAATGAGACTATTTGGTGTACACGATTACTATCACGGTGGGAGCACGTCCCCCTTATTTCGATCCTTGGGCTTGCGCCACATCGGGCCCAGATATATTGATTGAAAGGGAAAGCATCCATGAATTCACAATCACTTCTTCGTAATGCGCAAACGGAAGCGCATGATGATCGAGACCCCCATCTCTTGATGTGGTTGCTCCTCTTCCTCTACGGGAAAGTAGGCATGGTAGGTCGCGTGTCCATGGAATCGACATGCAATGTTGTCTAATGGGAATAACCTCCAGGTATGCAACTAGATGCTCCCGATCCTTCCCTACCCGAAAGACCCTAGGAAATTTCTTTCGTCCCCTACGCAACCTTCTTGGTTACCTCCTGTGAATGCATCCATCTTTGCATCCATCTTCTCGGTACGACTTCTCGGTCAATCTCGCAAACATGGCCTCCATTGGATTCCTCATGCTGCCTGCGAATCGAAATCGCTTCCCCGAGGAGGCCCAGGGTGACCCTAGGTGCCATAGGCTGCTACACCCGCGAGGGTGAGCCGGTCTAGCTCGATGCCGAGTAGCCTCCAACGCTACACCAAAGCCGGTGTTAGTGAGGGTGAGGGCCCAAGTGTTAAGGGTGAGCTCATGACCCGGGGCATCTCGGGACGGGGACCCTCGCGCGGTCCCCAATTACGCGGAGACCTCGGCAACGTGGAGGGCCACACGCGAGAGCCTCAACGGGACGGGCACACTTCCCTAAACGAGAATGACCACGGCCCACCACGCTCCGAGGTCTCGACCTCGAGACCTCGGCTGCGATACCAGCATGTCCCCAGGGGAAATAACCGATAATAAACGAGAAATACCTGTCTGGAGATATAGAAAATGTGTCTTTGAACCGAGATCAACTGAATCATAGCATGGAATACTGACGAGCCATTTTATTAATCGAGAAAGTACATAGAGAGGAGTACGATAATTGAGGTAAGTGCACCTATCCTTGCCCTAGGCAAGTGGAGACTCTCTCCTTGAGAAAATGGGCGCAACGAGGAAGGGCGTCCTCGCTCTGTTTGAAAGATGACCTAACGATACTTTGGGGGCCCCGAAAGGCTGATAAATTTGGCCGGTCTCCCAGCGCAACCCTCCTGATGAAAAACGATGTCTGCTGAGCGAGCGCGAGGAAACGAATAGAGCACCGGTCCTGATCACTCCGGACAAATAGATCGACCCTCTTTGAAGGCTGCTTGTTGTTGAGCCTGCCTCTCCCAAGCACAACCATCGGATCGGCGTCCTACCAGTGGATGCGCTCCTGAACACGGATCGACGGTCCGGCCTCCAAGCCGGTCTGCGTCCTTCCTTTCACCGGTCTCGTCCTCCCCTATCGGTCTGTACCAAACCTTCGGATCTATGCTAGGCCCGACAATATCTCTTCGGATCTCGACCTCTAGGGGGTACACCGAGATCGATGTTAACCCTCCGGTCCGGCCCAGATGCGCCAGCCTTCCTCGGATACGCAACTCCCCAAGATGGATCTGGGGACGCAGCCTCCGGATACGCAAGATCTGTTGGATGTTGCAAGTGAGTGCTCGGATCTGCCCTTTCCAAGATTGGATCTAACAATGAGCCACTCCGGATCACACCTTCCCTTCGAAATGGAGCCGGCGTCCTCCTCCTCAGCCGGACGACGTTTACTCCTTTGCGGGCGGGTACGTCCTCCTCCTCCACTTTGGACGGCGTTCTCCTTTGCCCGAGGCGGGACGCGTCCTTCCTGGGACGGGCGTCCTCACCCTCCCCGAATAGCTAGTCCTCCTCCCCGATGAAACCCGGCGTCCTCTCCCTCAACACAGGCTGGCCCACTAGAGGGCTTTCTCTCCCTCGGTTGCTTCGAGGAAGTGCTGTTTGCTCTGCTACTTTGGGCCCGAAGATAGAACTCGGGACAAACCTTACTAGGGCGGGCACTCGAAGTCCCCGTAGAAGCTAAGGGTGAGCCGAAAACCTTACCGAGTAGGCACTGTGATAAATTTCAAGGGTGAGATCCTCTGACAGGAACACTCGTGCACTAAACGATCTTTATGAACAAATAGCTGTTGGCCTCTTTGGAAAGCGAGACGAAGTCAGTACTCAGCAGCAATATCCGTCATGAATGATCAAATGAGGTGAGAGCCTCTCCTTTTATAACATCAAACTCCCTCGAAACTTAACTCACCCTGGATGCGCGATTTACCTTGGAAGTTGCTTTTGATGCCTCCTCATCATATCCACGTGGACCCCCAAGGCCCCCTCTCTAAGTTACAACGTCAATCTACTAGGAAAAAGAACACTTTATTATAAAGTGAGGTAGCCCCTCTTATTTCTCACTTTATTTATTATCTCTATCTAAGCGACAAAATAAAGCAAAAATACGAAGTATTCCAATTAGCAAAGCTAATTGGGAATATTACACGATCTTCCGAAATATTAAGCCCTTTCCGACTACTCTTTCTTGAATTGCCCTAATACATCCTTAAAAGAGTATCGAATGCCGAATGATTACCCGATCTGCGTTTTGTCTTCAAAGTGAAATCCCGAATGATGTGTACATCTCTCCTCTCAATTAGGGGGGACATGTTCCACAAAGGAATGCTTACTCATTCCTATACAAGGAATGTACCTAAGCTCCCTCATGACGAAATCTTAAATCCCAAATGAAAACTTGTTACCGGAGTTCCCTCTTAATCAGAGACTAGTAGCATTATTGATCGCTGCCAGTTTGCTCATGAAGAGCTTCTTTCTTCGATTGCATGAATTTCTTCATTGTTAGGAGTCTTCATCTTTGGGATCTCTTCATAGGCCACAAATCATCCATCACTTTCATCCAGAGTCATGTCTTCTATCGGAAAGTGATTCATCAATCTTCTCATCTCGTCTAGCTTCATGCCATGTTGCTTTCCCTTCTAACCATATTTCTTCCAATGATCTTTCATCTGCCATAGTTTCATTCCCTTCGGCTTTGCTTCATAAATATGTCATTGTATTCTAATCTGAGAATTACGCAGGGTTAGAATTTTGATGAAACCTTTCTTTCTTTCTAACGAGTGAATCCCAGAGGATTCCATTAGAAAATGTCAACACCCATTTCCATATTGATTATTGAATGATGACCCTTGATCTGAATATTTTCCTTCCATAAATGTTGTTTCTACGAGGTTCAGAATACTTATCTCATAGCATAGATATCTCATAAACGTTTTCTAGACATCCTCCTATGACAAGTACTCCTACTTTTGATACTTCTATCATTATGCTAATTTTAAAATGATGCATCCTAACATACTATTTTACAACCAACGAGATACCTCTTAAAGAGGATGATGATCTCAATCATAGTAGAGTCTTTCCATTTCTTCAGTGTGACTTCTTTCAATCGGGTTCTTCTGTTCTCCTTCAACATGGGCTTCCTCCTTTTCCTCTTATCCTTATTAGATTTGGGACAATCCTTTTTATAGTGCCCAAGTTCATTACAACATAGCATCGTATCTTATCCACATTTTCTTCTTTTCTTTTGGGGACCAAACTTACCAAATTTTCCTTTCATCCTAGACATGCCGGCCATAGGCTTGATTTTCTTCATTTGATCCTGTATCAATTTTAGCTTTTAATCTAGTCCCTTCTATCTTACATAGAGACCATAGATCCTGGAATGGTGTTGCTTCTTTCTTCCCATAGATGCTTGAAGTGAAGTTTCCCCATCCCTTTGGTAGAGTATTCAGCACCATTGTAGTCATTTCTCTATCAAACATTACTTCTCCCAATTCCTACAATTGATCTCGCATTTCAGAAATCTTCATAAATAGTAGTGATTCCCTCCTACTCTTGACATCTTCAATTTGTGTAGTTCTTGTCTCCAAGACATTACTTCTACGATAGTCACGAAAAGAGCAGTTCCATAGTTGTCATATATTTCTTTTTAAAATCTAGTTTTGATACATGGGGATGAGAGAATCCTTTAGAATTCTATAAGAATCCTCTTGAGCTCTTATGTCTCCCTTTATGCATTTGTATGAGCTTGAGCATCTTCTTTTGAAGGTTGGTCTGAGCCCTTTGATATATAGTTCATGACTTTATTCTCGGTAAGATTTAGATGTTGTCCTTTTCTTCCATGCAAGAAAGTTTGAAACCCTAACTAGTTTGTTGCTTTCTTTGCAAAAATGCATTTTGATGGATTCGGATGAAGTCATAAAGATACTGGAAATTTTTCAATGCGAAAGGTCTCACAGTTGCTATGTTAGATTTATTCCTCCTACTTATTATTTGAGTAAGTTATTTACAAAAATATATCGGTAAATATCAAAATAAATACTACTACGAGCGATACAAATATATATGCGAGTAAACAATAAAGGACTAAGCACAAGAATCAATCACATCTACACGATTGTTTTTGGACAATGTCACCGGAAAAACCCAATGCGGGAAGCAGGTGTATGGAATGAGGTTTATTCAATTCTTCGGCAAATGATTCTTTACAAGGAATATCTTGTGAAATAGAATACGAGAACTTTGAGACGGTCGATTCCTCTCGACAAATCCTTGACACACGATCGGCCTCTACTTCTCTCTGTGCTTATGCATGTGTTTCTGCTGCGCAATCACGCGTTGCCTTTGTGTAAGTCTACGTAGGCTCTAGGTGGGTTCAACGCTGCGTCACGACTACTGTCTGCCTGTGACCTTTGCGTCCCTCTGTCCACGACCTCCATCAACTGGCGACTCCCTCCTCCATGTATGCCAACTCTCCCGACACCAACTCTCCCAACGAGATCGAATTTTATTACTTCGAAATTGATCTCCTTGATTACTAAATGTATGCTTTGCTTGTTTTCCAAATGACCTGAAGCCCTCTTTTATAAACTTCTTGTGGATGAATAAATGGCCAGTTAAGTCACAATCGTGGCTAAAGATTAAACTTGACTTGGTCTTTGTTTTCTAGAAGATTCACACTCGACTTGTTAATGCCCGCTTTAATTATTTCATTTCCCTCGAGTTTAGACTTAGGAACTCCATTAAAATAATTAATTATTTTAATAAGTCATGAACGAAGTAGCATTTCCATAAACGGTTATGAGTTCTTTAGATCTTGATGTCAAGAGCACCTTACAAAGTTTGAGACTTGGAGGCAACACTAAGAATGCTACAAAAATCTACACTCCCTCTTAGCAGGGAAAGGTGTTCCAACAATACTTGTTGCATGTTGCTGCAGCACAGGCACCCTCTCTGGCCCCTGGCAGTCTGCGGACAATGCCCCCTCATCTCTTTGCTACGCCTTCTCTCTGTCCCTGCGAATCCTAGCCCTATCCTCACCCAACTGCTAGAATGGATTCTTGATCATCTCCATCTTCTCTCTAAAGTAGACAAACCTAGTCTTCCCCAGAGCTTTTGTGAGAATGTCTGCCACCTGTTCTCCTATTGGAGTGTCTTGCCATTGAACAACTCCTTATTGTACACGGTCACGATGAAGTGACACGTGATGTCAATATGCTTCGGCAGAGTAAAAATACGAGTTTTTCGGAAAGCTTGATGCAACTTTGATTATCGCATAAGATATTAGTCCATTTCCATTTCTCCTTTAGTAGGGTGACAAACGATTTCGAAGCCATATGGCCTCACACGGTACATGCTCGTTGCCATATGTTACGCACTCTCTTTGAGCTCGTTGCCATGGTTGTAACAACGCACCAGAAGTCATTCTTGGTCCTAGGCGAAACAATACCCATTGGTACTCTTCGATCTGCGGACTCCATTGTCTGCATCGGTGAACCCACTCAACATGGCATCCTTTGCTACGAGTGTACTTCAAACAAAGCTCGATTGTTCCTTGAGTACTGAGAACGTAGCACACTCTTTTGCCCGTCGCCCTCTTAGGTTCTACCATCGGGCCGGGCGAGGTATTCTGGCTACCGGAGGTATGGCCTTGTGTTCGGATGCATCAACGATCCTGAGTTGCCTGTACAACGTAGGATCGGCCTCATCATCTTCGGGCACATCGATTTTCTTCCAATTGGTAATCATTGGAGTCGTCATGAGTCTACAATCCTCCATGAAATCTCTTGATCTCGTAGTATATCTTCCTTGACCAAGAAAGATCTCCCCTTCTGGGGTATGGAAGCTTCAACCCCGAGAAAATAATGCATCGACCCCTAGATCCTTCATGTCAAATTTCGCGACCAGAATTCTTCTTACGATCGTGATGAGCCTCGATGATCCTTTTGTCAAGAATAGATCATCTACATATAAAACCGGTATCAAGGGCTCACTCCCTGTGAATGGTAAATTGGGATACGTGTCCTCTTCGAGCGAATCCCATTTTAAGGTAGTTTTCAATTCGATCATACCGGGCTCTAGGAGCTTTCACTTCGGTCCATACGGGGATTTCTTTAGCCTACACACATGTGTCTTCTAATCATGCATCTATAGAAGCCTTTTGGTTGTTTTATATACACACCTCTTCCTACATCACCCCATTGGGAATGTCGTCTTGACGTCCATACGGTGAATTTCCCATCCCATCTGCGCGGCAAGGGACATCACGGATCTATTGGAGGTGTGTTTGGCTGCGGGGGCGAAGGTTTCTTCATAGTCGATCCCTTCCTTTCGAGCATACCCCTTAGCCACAAACACGGCTTTAGAATTTTATGATGCCTGCATCTATGACATGTTGACCTTGTAGATCCACCTTCATCCTACAAACTGATCTCTTCGAGGTTTTGGGCACCACTTCCCAGACATCATTTGTCATGATGGAAGCGTACTCTTCCACCATTGCATCCTGCCACACCTTGTCTTCGGTTGCTTCCCAAAAACAGAAGGTTCTCGACCCAGGCAACCAAGGCTTGATAGCTCTCGGTACGCTTACACTATCTCTTCTGACACGGGGGACTCGACAAAATCTTCTGCATCTTCCAAATTTGTCGTACCTCCTTGCCCATTCTGCTACGGTGGTGGGCGGTTATGAAGCTCTCCCTCTTGCAAGTCGTCGGGAGACATGTCCCTTGGATCCCCATGCCTTGGAGAGGCTTATGGCCCAATTCTCTGTCGGCGGTTGTTGGGGGCTAAACCCGGCGGAATCCCCCTCAAAGTTTGCATAATAGAAGACAACTGCGGGATCTTCGAAGGCCTTCTCCTCCATGAATTTCATCCCTCAAGTACTACGACTTTTACGCTCTCGGGGAATGTAGATGTGATATGCCTTTTTCATTCTCCTTGTATCTGCAGATACCCCTTTTCTGATCATTTCCAACTTGTTCCTCTTCTCCTTTGGGCACATGGTAGTAAGGATTGTCTTTGCGAAAGATCCTAAAGTGACCTACTTCGAGGAGCTTGCTTCCAATGAAGACACTTTTAAGTCATATTTCCCAATCCGGTGTGAGGAGTCTTGTTCTAAACATGAGCAGGTTGTATTACAAGCTTGACCCACGAAATTTGGGCATGTCCTCATCATACAACATCGCCCTTGTCGCTTAGGCAATAGTCCTGTTTTTCTTTACCTTACAATATTTTGCTCTCGGATTGTATGGATTTGTCCACTCTCTTGATACAAATGCAACTTCCCTTACTTAAAACCCGATTAATTCCTTGTCTGTGTATTCACCACCATTGTTTGAACGAAGCACCTTGATCACTTTCTGTCATATTTCTACCGAGCTTTAAACTCTTTAAACTAGCGAAGACTTCATACTTGGTCTTCAAAAAGTAGATCCAAGTTTTCTGGAGATAGTCATCAATAAAGGTGACGAAGTATTCGGCACCACTAAGAGCTCTAGTGGACATTGGTCCACAGAGATATTCGAGTGGATCAAGTCCAATACACCTCGGCCCTATTGTTGCTTCTGCGATACGCGCCTTTGCATATTTTCCCAATATGCATCCTTTGCAAACATCGTACGAGTTTGGTGCTTAGTTACCGAAACTCTTGTGGCAGGTCTTCTTGAGAATTTTTAATGCCCCATTCTTCTGTGCCATAGCTCATTAATTAGTTTCATCGATGTTGTCTACCGGTGCCATTGGGGATTCAAGTTGCAACTTGTAAATTTTGTTGCTTCTTACTCGGTCACCGCTGCTTTCTTCTTTATTTGGGGTGTTTGATGTAGACCTTGTTGCCAATAAAGTAAACTTCATAACCTCGGTTTTGAAGTTGAGACAACGAGAGAAAGTTCATCCCCAACACAGAACATGTAGTCGGTAGTGGCTCATATCTTATTTCCAACCTCGGTGCAAATACTCGGGTACCTCTCGATAGGGGTACATTTTGCTTTATTACCCATGGTTATTTTAACACTCATCTTTGCTCCTCTCATTAGTTGGAAAAACATTCACGTACTCTGATCCGCGCGAGCGAAACTCCTATCAATGTACACGACATCGGAAAACTGATGCTTGATACGCAAGAAAATTCTTTTCCGTCTGGATGCCGAACGAAGCAAGTGATCCATACGGTACATCATGCTTCTTCCCTCACTGAAGCGCGAACCCATGCACTTGCTAGCACAACATTAATAGGACTTCGTCACTACTCGATTCTCGATTCTGTTACTCATCTTTGGATGCGATACCATGTGAAATTTTCAATGCGAAAAGTCTACGATTTAACGATGATAGATTTATTCCTCCTACTTATTATTTCAATAAGTTATTTATAAATCTATAGGTAAATATCAAAAATAAAATACTACTACAACATTCCTAAATATATATGCGGAAAGTAAACGATAAAGGACATAGCCTAAGAATCAATCACATGTACACGGTTGTTTTTGGACAATTGTCTGAAAAAACCCGATGCGGGAAGCTTGGTGCAACAAATGAGGGTTTTATTAGTTCTTCGGCAAATGATTCTTTACAAGGAATATCTTGGCAGATAAAATGCGAGAACACGAGGCAAATTCCGGTTCCCCCCAACAAATCCCTAGCACCTTGATCAACCTCTTCTTCTTTACGTGCACATGTGTGTGTTTCTGCACGGCTGGTGCATAAGTCCATATAGGCTGCGTGGGTTCACGTGCCAGCTGCCAGCCTTGTGCTGCCTCCTGTGACCCATTAAGTCCCTTTGTGCACGACCTTTGTCATTGTTGATTCCCTCCTCCTCACGCGTCTCTGCGGCCCTCTCCATCCACTGTCTCCTTTGGATCGGAATTCTATTACTTAATTAGTCTCCTTGAATCTTGAGTGTATGCCGGCTTGATTTCCAAATGACCCTCAAGCCCTCTTTTATAATCTTCTCATTGATGGTCAATGGCCCAAATTAGAAGTCTAATCAATGGCTAAGATTAAACTTGACTTGATCTTTGTTTTCTAGAAGATTCACACTTCGACTTTTTAATACCCTTTAATTATTTCATTTCTCTAGTTTAGACTTGGGGTCTCCATTAAAATAATTAATTATTTTAATAAGTACGTAGGCAAAGGTGGAATTTCCCACTAAGGTTTTTTGGGTTCTTTGGAATACGATGTCAGAAGCCTCCTACAAAGTTTGAGACTTGGAACACTTTGATGCTACAAAGATCAATAGATACTTACTTGAGTAGATTATTTTCTTCTTCTATCAACTTCCTTGTTTATGATAATAATGTGGCCAATGACTCTCCCTCTTAGATTAGCTTCTTCAATAGTGGTGAATGAGAGCTAGATCACCTTGAATCCTTGATGATGATGATCAAGGATGGTTTGATGATGACTTGACAAAGGTGGCTTGATGATGTCTTCAACAATGTTGATTTGATTTCAACACCAAATAAATTTCGGTAATGTATAGATCTTGATGTATAGGTTCTTTGAGAAAGGTCCTTGATCTTCTTGAGATATTTCAATTCTGCAAAGTGCCTCTTTTGAATGAATGAAGATCTTCTTGGATGCGAGAAGATTGATTCTTCGATGTAGATCTCTAACTTTTTCATTGTTGCTTTTCTAGAAACAACGATCCTTGATCTCTTAATACTTGTGTGTCTTCTTGCCAAATAGCCCTTTCTTGTCTTCAACACCTTAGCTGCGATACCATGTTGAGGGAATTAGGGCTTTTAATTCAATTTCTCTTTCATGATAATTACTTGTGAACTTGTTATGCTTATTTTCCTTAAGATGCTTGTCTTGTTAGCTTATTATGTATTTGATCAAGTCAATTATCAAAACACAAGAAACACAAAATTTAGGCTCTTCAAGCCGGAGCTGAAAACCTCTCCCTCTTGGAGAAAGCCGAAAAATAATTCTTATATATATCTTCAATTGATAAGTACCATAACCATGACACTTAGACCCTTGACACAGTGTACCTTCAAGACCTTGTCGCTGCTCTTTCTTGGCTGTATTCTAATCTCCTTTTACGCATCTGCGCACCGATCTTAAGGAAATGCGGTCTCTTATTCTAGTAGCCCAATTGATGTGCATACGGCTGATTCTTCTTAATCTCGAAAATTCTTCCTCGACCTTCTTTATACTCAAGATGTCTATCTTGAGACCCCTTGGCTTGTTGTAGTATCTCTACTTTATGTTGTGTACTTTCTTGCGAGAGATATCAAAGTATATTAGCCAAAGGCGAGATTACTTGCACACCTTGCAACTCCTCTTATCCTTATACTTGATTTCCTTACGGGCATTGTTTTGTACACTTGATTACGGTCTTATCGCCATCGGCCTTCTGAAGTGATCACGGAGAGATGCGAGTAGGTATATACTCATAATGTAGAACCCTTATTACTCTAGCTATATGGTGATCCTTCTTTGTTGTATTGCCTTCCTCTTCGTACCCAAAAACCACCCTTTCTCGCAACGTGATCTCGGACCTTGATCTCGCACTCGGTGCGGGGCGATCCAAGCTAATTGGAGTGTAATGAGGGCACAATCCCTTATGTATATGGGGATTGTTTTCTCTCTTGACATGATCTCTAGCTAGTAGGTTGACTTGTTCAAGTTTGTTTGTGAGTCGACTTTACAAGGAGCATCTTCTACGCCGTCTTCAAGGAGCATATTGACAAGTTCTCGAGGCATACATTTGCATCAATAATTTGTCTTTAAAAGTGTAACAAGACTTCATATGCATGACTCCCTAGAATTATACATTTATAACAAGAAGAAGAACCCTAAAGACATCAAGAAGAAGTCTTTGACGAATAATAAAAACTCCTTGCTCATGAAACCCATGGAGTCAAGCATTTTGTAATATTCCAAACGAGAAATAGACAACAATATAAAGCACATTAACAAAAATATAGCAACTAGAGAGACATCATGTCTGAAAATAGACAATATGAAACGCTAAGCCATTTATTGAATGCGAAGATGAAATGAGTACAAAAGGTGATCAGAATGATGGCACCTCGGCTTGCACTAGGCAAGCATAAAATACTCTTAGAATACCACCGTAATGGTTGCTCTCTCATTATTTGCGTAATCTCCAATGTTGTTGAGGAGTCACAACTGTATATTCTTTGAAAATATGCTTGCAATGGAAAGACTATTTAGGAGCTTCTCCCCCTCCTTGGAAAATTGTGAAACTTTGGGAATGACCTCTCCTCCCAATATCCGGAAAAGCCGAGCTTTCAGGAATGGATGACCCGAAAATGACTCCCTTGAGGCACTAAGCCTCCCCAATGAGAAACGTTATTTTGAATGATCTGCTGCAAATAATGGCCTCGCCTCTACCAAAATGATGGAATAGGGAAAGGGGCCGGCCCCTTTCCAACTCTCCGGGTTGAATCCACGATAAACCCTCAATCGGAACCACCTCCTTCAGGCTGCATCCTCCCTCTCACTAAGCGCACTTTGTCTCTTCCGGTGAATGCTCCCCAGCGTGGTTCTTCCTGCCCAGCTCTCTTTGGCAAAACAAGGAAGGAACTCCTCACCCAAGCGAGCACTCAAAGTCCCAGTGGCGAGTTTGGGATCTGCGTGGAACACACGGTGTCTTCAACCGGTACATGCAAACTTTGCTAAACGGCAAAGCGTGCTCAATGTCAAAAGACAAATATCATAGATGCATAATAAGAATGAATCAAAATGAGGAGACCCTCTCCTTTTTATGCTTGGAGAGTCTTGCTCTCACCTGGGCCCCACCATCAACTACGTTGTCTCCTTGGTACGTTGTCCCTCTCTGGGTGCTTGGTCCCCTGCCAGCTGCCTATGTTGTCCCTTTTCCCATGACGCCACTTTGACCTCTAGGCCACCCAGCGCCATTAGTCATGTCCCATAAGTGACTCTAGGGAATACTTTTATCCTAGCTGATTAGTCGCCCTCTTTACCACTTTATTTATAACTTAACTTAATTAAAGTAAAGTAGTCAAAATTAATATTTCCAATTAGCTATTCTAATTTAGAGATATTACACATTTATAAAATGCATTTTATTACCTTTGTCTTCTTCATTACATAAATTCATAATTACAAGTCATTATAAGGAAATAGAACCTAGTTACCATGTAACACGTTGTACCAAAAAAGGATATTAAGGTGCAACGGAATGTATCTTGAGGATGGGCCGAGGTGTGCCCACATGCGAGAGGGGAGCGCATGGAGCCCTTCCTCACTAGGCTTCAAGATGTCGAGATCATGCAGGTTGTAGGAGTCGGTTCCCCAAACTAAAGGTGGGTGCGATCATATGCACGGATCTTGCTAACCTACTTACTGCTGCCTCTCTTCTGCTTCCTTACGCTCTAGAAAATATCGAGGAGGTTGTGTGGTCTATCCCTCACTCTAAACTTGTTCCCCACTCGTCTTTGCCGAAACTTGGCCAATGCATGCATGATGGCCAGCATCTCCTTGTCGTATATAGCATACAACCTCTCTGCAAGCAGCCAAGCACGGCTCTCGCTATGGTGGCCTCCTGCATCCGCTAACGCCTATCCTCTCCCCAGGTCGCATCACACTCCTAGGACAAAGGGTACACGTAAATCTGGCAATGCCAAAACCGAATGTCCTCATCACCTCCTTCGCTTTGTCGAAAACCCTCTCTTGTTGTATCAGTCCAACGAATGCCCCCTTTTTGGTAAGTACGCATGAGGGTGCGGCAAATTGGAAAATCCCTTCGACGAACTTTTGGTAGTAGGTGCGAGATACCCACCTACAAATCACCTGACTCCATCATATTCTTCGGCTCTAGCCAATCTGGACCTGCTGATCTTCACTCTCGTGTGGACTCTCACTCCGTCCACCTCGATGATGTGCCCCAAGTAGAGCATCTTTGTGTTAAACTCACATTTGGAGAGCTTAGCATAAAATTGTTGCTCCTCCAAGATGCACGATATAGCCTCTATATGTTGGAGGTGCTCCCCCCATGTCCTGCTGTGAAATCAAAATGTCATCAAAAACCACTAACACACACTTCCTCAAGTGATTGCAAAAGATGTGATTCATGCATGACTAAAATGTGGTCGGAGCATTGGTCGGCCTCGGGCATCACCAAGAACTCAAAGATGGTCGTAATGACACCTAAGCGGTCTTGGAATATCACTGCTCCCTCACGCGAATCTAATGGTACTCGGATCTCAAATCAATCTTCGAAGAACTTCGCCCCCTCGGCTCATCCATCAACTCATCGATCGAGTAGGATGGTCACCAGGTTCTTCTTGGTCTTCTTGTTTCGGGCCCAATAGTCAATACACATCCTCAATGTGTCGTCTTTCTTCTTCACCGACATCAGCGAAGAGACGAAAGGCAGTGCTAGGATGGATGTGTCCAAGAGCTAAGAGCTCATGGATGGCCCCTCTCCAATCTCTCGTCTGTGGCAGAGCCTTAGGATGCACATAGGGTGTAGTGATAATGACACAGGATGCTGCTCCAACTCGATCGTGTGCTCAAATCCCAGGTACGGCGGTTGCCCTCGTGGTATCTCTCCAAAAAGCAAAAGTGACACACATGCGAGCGAACATGCTACCGCTACGGTTGTACGGCACCTTGCAGCAGATCCTACCTGCGAAACATGCGACCCCACGCCCCTCTAAGTCACCCTTCTAGAAATCTACCTCCCATCAGGGGGGGTGTCTTTGGCTATACTGACGGGGGGTAGGTGTGCATACCCCAAATCTTCTCATGCCTCCCGGTCTTCTTGTCAATTACTCCATCTCCAACGTCTCCCAAATCGATGGTGACCTTTCCCGGCATGATCATGCCTTTGTACCCCTAGTATCACGTTGGTGTACGGGATGTCCACCACGAAAAAATGATTTGTCACGGTGTGAGTCCCCATAGTCACTTTTGCCAAGGCTGGCACATACACAGCTTTTCATGGTTCGGTCACACAGAACCCGGTATAAAAATCCATCAAAGCTCTCCATCGGTATGCCCCTCCTCTCTACCAAGTTTGGCCATCAATAAAATTGTGGGTGGCCCCACTTTGTCACTAATGCGGAACACGTTGTTCCCACATATGCCTCGGACACGCGATGTCGAGTATTTGGGAACTCCCACATAGATGAAAGGGCTCCCAGTAGGTGCAAATGCGCACCTCCTGCTCCCCAATTGGTGGAGGTGGCAGAGATGATCCCCTCTACTGTGACTGTCTTTAACGCCTCACCGCACTCTATCTCCTCGTAATCCTCCTCTTCCTTGCTTGTCGGAGAAGAAAACCTCGATGTAATGTGCCTTCCACAGCGACACAACGGTGTCCACCGGTGCCCAAGGCTCTGGCATGTGAAACATAACCACTTCGCCTCGGATCTCTCCTGGTGTATCATCCGGAGAACCTCGCTCACAGTTTCCCCTTTGGAGGTGGAACCGTCATGTCCTTCCCCTTCGGTAGAAATGCCGGTCTCTAGGGAAAAAGAGCTCTCGTCAGGAGTGACCATCCTGCAAATCGGAGTCCTCCCAATCGCGTCATGGAGTGTGGGCGGCGCAAATCGACCTGGCCCTAGAAGGGGGCTGCGCAATCGTCGATGAACATATAGATCATCACGTGTTTGCGGATAAATCGAGCACCATCACGGAAAGTCTCAAGAACTCTTAAATGTATGTGTCGGACTTCGACCATGCTTCAGGCTTGGTCGGCTCAACTAAGTGCTCCCTCGGATCCTAGATCAAATCGCTCTGTCACTCTCGGTGTAATCTGCACGCAATAGTCACTCACGAGTGCCCAGGTGTATGCATCTGTGAAACCACCAATCATGGGCCTCGCCCTCCAAGTCCCGACGTTGCTACCTTGATGGCCTCGTCTCTTGCCCATATGTAGTTAAGGCTGAAATATATGTCCAAATTCTCCACCCAAGCTTGTGCAGGAACACTTGGATGATCGAGTCAAATGTGGGTAGATGAGAAATTGCCTATGAGTGCACGCTGCATGTCCTCGTCATGTGAATGCATGTTCCCTGCGCGTGATGGTTGCGGGGTCTTGTTGTCCGGCAGAGCTAAACGAAGTCATGGAATGTGAGGGCATCGGCGCAGACTCCTAGCGTAGGACTAATACTCCACAAAATAATCTCCCATGTGGGCGGGTTCTGCTCTCGCGCGTCACTGCCCCGGTGTCTGAGGAAGAAATGTGAGCAACGTGGAACGTGGAGGTGTGTGTGATGCCATCTCTTTTGCATTGTAATGTGCTCCTGCAAATGATGGGATGCTAGGAAACCCTCTCAGATATGGAATCACCCGGGGGTTTCACACTTGTCTGAACTCTGTCGTGAACCTTTACCCCATCTCCTCTGCTCTAGTCGACAAATCTGAAGTGATTTGAGGAGACGTTCCCAAAACTCTTTCCCGACATCTCTTTCCTCCTACATTGGTTCCTCTCCTCTACGTTCACTACTAGAACGTTGTCACCTTTCTCGAAGTGAGCTCTAACCTCCATTCTTGGTCTCTACACTTCCTCCCTCGATATGAGATGTGGTTTACTGTGGAATTGTCATGAACAATCCTCATCACAGTTACAGAGCCAAGTCTATGAACTCAGATACCTTCCTTAATATTCCAAGTAAATAGGCAATGATATAAAGCACATAAACAAAGACATATAGCAACTAGAGAAGAGACATCATATGAAAAATAGACAATATGGAGAACGCCTAAGCCATTTATTGAATCTGAAAAGATGAAATGAGTACAAAGGTGATTAGAATGATGGCACCTTGGCTTTTAGGCAAGCATAGAAATACTAAAGAATACCATGAGAATACATTTGCTCTCTCGTGGTAATGTAATCTCAGGTGTTGTTAGTCTCTGGCACCGTATTCACACTCTTAACGGAAAGGAAAAAACTATTTGGGGGCTGCTCCCCTCCTTAGAAATTGTGAAACTTTGGGAATGGCCTCTCCTCGATACCCGAGAAAATCCCGGGGAGCTTTCGAGAATGTCGACCCCTGAAAATGACTCCCTTGAGGCACTATGCTATCCCCGATGAAAAACGGCCACGAACGATACGCTACAAATAATGGCCTCGCCTCTACCAAAATGATGGAATAGGGAAGGGTTCGGCCCCTTTCCAACTATCTCGGGGAACGATCACGATAAACCCTCAATGCGGAACCACCTCCACCCAGGAAGCTCGTCCTCCTCTCCTTCAACTACGGCTTGTCTCTTCCGGTGAATTTCCCAGCGTAGTTCTTGCAACTCTCTACGGAAAAAACAAGGATGGAACTCCTCACCGACGACCACTCGAAGTCCCCCGAGTGAGGGTTCGGATCTCACTTTGAAGACACCGGTGTCTTTGAGCAGTGCGTGCGGACTTTGCTAAACAACAAGCATCCTCGATGTCAAAAGACAAATATATAGATGCATAATCGGAATGAATCAAAATGGGAGAACCTCTCCCTTTTTATGTGGAGAGCCTTGCTCTCACTGAGCCCCACCATCGGTGCAGCTGTCACTCCTTCGAGCCACGGTGTCCCTCTCTCTCTACAACGACACTACCTGGCCCCGCGCCTATCTTTGTCCCTTTTCCCATGACACCACTTCGACCTCTGGGCCCCATGCGCCAATTAGTCATGTCCCTTAAGTGACTTTAGGGAATACTTTATCCTAAGTGTGAGTTAAGTGTCCCTCTTTACCCACTTTATTTATAGCAACTTAATTAAAGTAAAGTAGTCAAAATTAATATTTCCAATTAGCTATTGCTAATTGGAATATTACATTTACAAAATACGTTTTATTACCTTTGTCTTCTTCTTTATAAATTCATAATTACAAGTCATTATGAAGACCGAACCTAGTTACACTTCCAACACGTTGTGCAAGGATATTCGGGTGCAACGAAGATGTATCTTGAGGAGAAGGGCGAGGTGTGCCCATATACAAAAGGGGGAGCGCATAGACCCCTTCCTCGGTAAGCTTCAAGATGTCGAATCGACTCTGGATTGTAGGGTCGATTCCCCAAACTTCGGGAATTGGTGCGATTAGCCCTCAACGGTGTTCCAGGATTGGCGGGTCTTTGTCCAAGTATCTGCAGGCGGAGACAAGTTCCCAAAGTGGGATAGAATGTGGGTTGATCGGTAGTAGGAGGTGATGAGCGGGAATTTGGTGAAGAGCACCATCGATGCGCCGGCCAGCTGACGCGTGGGACGGAGCAAGTGAAGGAGGAGGAGAATGTAGCCTTGTATCGAAAAGGCGACAAGAGCGATGCGGAGGAAGAAGAAGTTTCCAAAGGTCAAGTGCCTCGGTGTGCGAGTTAAGCCACTGCAACACTTAGTGACCTCTCGGAAAAAGAAGGGCAAAGAGGACAAAGCGAGGACCAACGAAATTGCATCCTGATTGATATGTTGTCCTCCAGTTGGAGGAAGATTTTGCCATGATAACGGACATCCCTCCAAGAGTGAGGTGGGGTGATTTGGTTTTGTAGCCCGAGTGCACTACGGGATGGACGAGATTCTTGAGGGGTCCATCTCTGAATCTAACACCTTGCTACGGGAACCCACGGTGCGCGGTGGCCGGGATGGACGATGGCGTTTGGTGTAGGGTGCAGGGCGGCCAGATACGGTGGCTAGTAGCGATCGGAGCTAGCGATGACACGGTGGGGGTTGCGGTGGTGCGAGTTGACGATGCCAGCTCAACATATGTAATATCCCAAACGAATATCCCAAACGGGAATTTGGACGATGGTACAAAAAAATAAGATTGAGCGGCGAGATAAATGTAAATGAACACACGACCAACAAATAACACACGATGGATGTCGATGAAACAGGCGAGCCATTTTATTAATCCTGGCAAAATAGTACATCAACATGAAGGAATAGTGGGACACCGAGCTTGCCAAGCAAGCGGAGAAAAAAAACCCTAAAATATCTACGGCCCAATGATGAATGGCGATAGCGATGGTGATGGATCGAGGCGAGAAGGTGCTGCAAATCGTGATAGGCGGTTCTCATACTAATTTATACGATGTTGAAATCGGCCCTCCCAAAATGACCCCTTCACTCTCCCTTCAACAGGGCGGCTGTTGAATGAACTAAAAAATAATGAGAAACACCAATTGAGGATGAATGATCCTCACTCATATCACGAAGCTTCGTGAAACTCACGAATGAGGCATCACGAAAAGTTGGGTTTCCATCTGACCGCACACCGACAACATACCGACAGTTTATAGGTCTTGGGGCTACAGGTGGAGTAGAAAACCGGAGTTCTCAACCTTACATGCAAGAAAAGAAAAGATATCAAATCGAAGATATTCCTCAATAGCCTCCTCCTCTTCTTTTATAGATCTCATGGATCCTTCTAGAGCCTTATTTTATTATTAATTTGTTATTTAATCATGAATTTTCCCTCTTAATGCAATTAAAATATTCCTTTTAATGCGAGGAAAGAGTAAAATCGATTACCATGTCTCCTCGAATCAACGAAACTCATGTCAAGCCATCCCATCATGTGGGTATTCTCATCCGGTTTCCAACGACTATTACTAGGTGTTACATCATGTATTCTGGGAATGCACATGACGTAATTAATTAAGTTAAGCCAAAATAACTTCATTTTTTTTCGAAAGTTGTCGTTTTATGGAGCAATGAGTGTGCGGATCATGGAATATATCAGAAGGCCACTAGTCCTCACAGAAACTCTCAAACTCCTCAAAGCCCACAGACTCTTGATGAACCAACGCCATGCACCGTGACATATGCATACAACTTCTGGAAGTCCATCCCTAACAGCACTGTCATAGGTGATACCAAACGAAGGAATATCACCAAAGTATTTACGAGATAAAATTTCAAGAACATTCCAAATTTTTGTCATTTGGGACATTACACCTACACAACTCCACACTTTAAAGTTATTTAAACCACAAATGTTGCTCGATATCAAACTTAAATGGATGAGACTCCCTCGTTGGGCTTGCACACAAAGTAGACCGAAGCAAGGGGTGAGATTTCACTTAAGTACCAAGTGCATAAAAGCACTTGCGGAACTCGACCTCTATCTGAAGTTTATTCAAATGATCAATATTCAAGAATACCCACAAGTGGTTACCTCCTCTTTTGTCAAGGGATCCACTCAATTTCCCATGTGGGTCGTGTTACCCACCACTTCGTAGGTGATATCCCTAGGAGAAAAAACTTTCTCCATGATGGACCTCGGTAGAGCAACCGGCAACGCCATGACCTCCTACTAGCTCGTTGTGCCATTTATTTGCCACCTTAACCGACTGTGTGGTCCCTCACCCATTTGTATTGATCGTATATTTGAAGGTGGTGTGAAAAATTTCTAAAATTTACTTTATGCGAAATCTCTTTTATTAGATCTAGTTATACTTCTCCTACTTAAACAAGTTATTAATGTTTGAAATCTTCAAATTAACATCGAAGTAAAAAACATAACGGACTTTCTTAGATTCGGATCTAAAATAGATAAGTACATGCACAAATGTAGACAAAGTGACGAGAAGATTTTACGGACAATTGTCCAGGAAAAACCCGATGCGGGAAAACGGGAGTATACATTTCTTCGGAGGGTTATATTGTTAAGTGTGGTTTATGAATACATCCGTCTAGGCACCACACTAGTTAACTTGAGCAAAGAAAAGAAATAGTCTGCCGGTTATCACGGTACCGAAGCCAAAACAGCAGCAGGAGATCCACACCTAGAAACCGAGATTTACAAGACTCGGCCAATTAAGCCCCAAAACCTAGCGCTACCCCTGAGAAGCCCCAAAGATCGGCCTAGTACGGCCTCTCTTGTGCCTTTGCACGGCGGAGAAGGGTTGCATAATCCCGAGAATGGGTGACGCGAGACCATCTGTTTGCTCTAGAAGGGTCTCGTAACCTTTGGAGAGGGTCCTGCTTTGCCAGTCTTTGCCCGAGAAGGGACTACGTAGCACCTACGTGGAGTAGGCGCTCTCGGTGACTAACGCGGTTCTTTGTGTAATTGTTGTTGTTGTCTTTGCTTCTCTATCTTGCCTCTAATTCTTGGCACTAGGATCGGACCATCCCCTTTGCAAAACTACCCTGTTGCGGTACAAAACACTTCTAAAAATTCTTGTAAACCACCATAAAATTTCGGCGTAAATACGGTACCTACTGCCTTCGTGTGTGTGTTCTCCAACTAATCCCAAGCCTTTCCTTTATACTTTCTTGTTTGAAACCATGTGATCGAATCTTGAATCGATGCCTCGAATTAAAAGAAACGATCGGGTAGCCCGACTTAAGGCAATTCCATCACATGTTTTAATTAATTACCTTTAATAATTTAATTTTTCTAAGTTAGAATTAGGGGCCTTAATTAAAATTATTAATTAATTAGTATCTCCCAATGTTGGATGGAATTTCCCAAAATCCCCTTTACGGGTCTTAGAGCTCTCATGTATTCTAGTCCATACAAATTTTGGGGCTAGAGCACATCGATGCTACCCGGCCTCAAGAAAACTCCAACACTCCCTCTTAGCGAGAATGTGCTCTAGTACCTTTCTGCTTCTCCGGCTGCGCAGCATGAATCTCTGGTGTGGGTCTGCGCACTGTCTGCTGGACACATTGCCTGCATCATTATGTTGTTGCTCCCATTACTGTTATTTGTCCATGACGCTACAAGCTGCCAGCACCTTTTTTGTTGTCTTGCCGACTCCTCTCGATACGATACCTTTGCAACTTCGATTCTTGAGAGAAACGGCTGAAACTCTGCCAATCTTTGACGGACAAGTCGGTGGGTTGCATCCTCATCAACGAGCTGTCCAGTTTGTTGATCTGTCTTGACATTTGGAGGATGATGCACGGCTACATCTACGCCTTTCTAGTAACGGAACCTCCTTTGTGTTGCGAAGTCACATCGGCTCACCTTACCGAAATCTCCCATGTTGGTGTTGTGTCGTGATGTCCTCCTGAAGCCTACTGTATTCTTTACCTTTACGCTCTACGTAAGTAACAACTGCTCTTTGCACTATTGAAGTCACATAAGCCCCTGTGCGCTACTTCTACGTTGTTGCGCATCACTCTGTTGCTATCCATTGCTCCAACTACCTTTGCTCCATCGTGATTCTCTTGCCTTGCTCCTTGTCAACGCTCTTGTCTTAAGGCTCTAGTAGCTTGGATGTGATCAAGAGATGAGCTTCTGAGGATCTGCCACGACTTTTGTGGGCGCTCTCTCTGATCCTGTCACCTCACATTCGTGGTTCATAAGTGCTCATGGTTGCACCATCTTCGACCCATTGCTCAGCACGGCAACCTTGGAAGTAGAAGCTTCCTTGTCCTTCTTCTTCGAGGACAATTGGCGGCGAAATTTCAGTTCACCACCACTTTGGAAACACTTGATCTTGGATATATCACGCTAACTTCTTTCCTTGCGGCTCTTTGATGCCAAGGTTGCATCTTCTTCTTCTTCCTTCTTCACTTCTTTGAATCCCATGATGTGCGCACTCTTGGTGGTCGGCGAGTTCTTCTTGACGAAGGTTCCCACATATTGTCCCGGTTGGGAAGGTTCGCCTCTTGCCCAACACTTTTGGACAAAGGTTTCCCACTCTTCTGTGACCGCATTGAGTGCGGTCTTCCTCCACATCATCCTCCAACTTTGCTCCCATGGCACCTATCTTTGATCGGCGCCAGTACGAGAAGGGCTCTGTTATTCTCCTTGGTCATCATGAATAGCGCAATTGATTCTCGGAAACGTTCTCCCTGCGGGCCAATTTTCCCCTCATATAGGGTTATTCAGGCTTTCCACATCTCATGAGTTGTTTTCTTTCCCCATTTATGTGTGGAACTATATGATCCTTAGCACTTTATCCATTATGAAATGTTTGGCATGTGTCGCGACTTCCTCATGCTTCTTCACGAGATCCACGGCGGTCGGCGTGCAGGGACTTTTCTGCATGGTCCCTTAGACGGTATGCCTCCATAACTGCAGAGTTCTAGCCTTCCACACTACAAAGTTGGACGGAGTCGTCCAACCTATCTGATCGTAAGTACGCTCAGGTGCCTGTACGCTCAATCACTACTGTGGGAACTTCCTCTCCCCACTTCTCTGCGAAACTCGGATCTGGGGTCCTTGGCGAAAAAGGCACCCTGCGCTCCACTACGACAGCTCATTTCCTCTCTTGGAAATCTACCAAAACAATGAAATAGCTCTCTTCGATCCTTTGATCGTGTACCAAATTTCTTTGGCTAGAAACCCTGCGAAGATTATCTTCTCCGGCTCTTTGTCTCCCGATTCTTAGGCTAAATTATAAATCTTCGGAGATTTAACCCCACCGACAACACGGGTCTGCGGCTTGCTTCCGGCGGAAATCACGGCTTCGGATATAGTCACCCCGGTTGGCCTCTGCGTGAGTGAACGGTCCAGTGACGCCTGCGCGGTTAGTATGTGGCCTCGTGGAGGCATAGGGCTTGCGTCACCCTAACCTGCGTGGCTGCGCTCCCTGCGATGTCCCTTCGGATACGCGCTTTCTATTATAACTGCTGTGCTACTCTCTCTCTTCACTTTACTGAGGCAAGATTCTTCGGTCTTCTGGTAATTGAGCACCTTAGATACGCAATCGCTCCTAATACCATGTGAAAATTTCTTAAAGTTACTTTATGTGGAAATCTATTGTTAGATGCAGTTATACTTCTTCTACTTAAACATGTTATTAATATTTGAAATCTTCAAATTAACATCGAAGTAAACACCTGTGAGACTTTCAGGTTAGTCTAAGGCAAAAAAGTACATGCACAATGAAAAAAGTGACACACGAGATTTTTTGGACAAATGTCCGGAAAAAAAACCAATGCGGGGAAAAGCTGATCTTTTGGGCTGTACGGAGGGTTTATATTATTAAGTAGTTTTCTAAATACAACAAATTTGGTCACCATACTTTGTTTAACTTGATAGACAAAAATGGATACGTAGCTATCCTACGTTTCTAAACCAAAACCTTGATCCACACCCTCAAACGGGATACAAGACTCGGCCAAATTCGGCCTTAACGACTCTCTGGCGTTGGCACCGGAGAGGGACGCGTGGCCCCAAAATGGGTGACGCGGACCCTACAACACATGCTGAAGGTCTGCGTAACGAAGGGTCCCCTTGTTGTCCAGTAGCGCCCCCGAAGGGACTACGTAGCACCTACACCATTTGAAGTTGCTCTCTCGTTTGTATAACTATTGTGTGCCTACCCTTCTCTTCACTACCTCTGGTTGTTGCCCTCTTACTCTTATTGATTCTTGGCATTGGGATGAGACCATCCTTTGTAAAAACTACCCTGCTTCATTGAAACAATTTATGAAAATTCTTATATAGGCTTCTGCCCTAGAAATTTTGACTAAGTCTCGGTCTCTGCCTTACTCTTTGTGTGTGTGTTCTCCAATGACCTAAGCCTTTCCTTTATACTTTGTCGTTAGGAAACCAGTAGCCATGATCATATCTTGAATCGATGGCTCAGTTAAAAGAAAGCTTGATTCGTGTGACTTAAGACAATTCCATGAGATGTTTTAATTAATTACCTTTAATAATTTAATTTTCCTAAGTTAGACTTAGGGTCCTTAATTAAAATTATTAATTAATTATCTCCCAAAGCGGATGGAATTCCCAAATCCCTTTACGAGGTCTTGGAGATGTCATGTACTCCTAGTCCTCACAAATTTTGGGAGCTAGAGCTCAATACGATGCCACTAACACTCAAGAAAACTCAACGGTGGGCCTCCCAGAATCTGAGTATGTCTTGTCATTTGATGACAATTGAGTATTGGGTTTATTTATCACGGATACTTGAGGGCATGGATTGATGGGGGATTTGGTGGAAAAGAGTGGGCTTGGTACGTAATGTTCCATTGATATCTTTTGGGTGCTACCCACTGCATCTTAATCCCATGGGATCCCCTTCATTATTCGTAGGTTCCTGATGTGGTACTACTTGGGAAACCACGACTTTGGGTGTGTTAGTCCCATTTCTTTATCTATGTATTACTCCCCTTCCTCAATATACACACATTTCATCATTTCTCCACAGGTCCACATAGGGCCAACCTCCCTATCCTTGCCCCCACCTAAAGTCAAGCTTGAAATGATGCCTCGAAGGTTGAAGCGACTAAAAAGAAAAGAAAAAGCATAATTATTACACTTAACAAGAAATTGTACCACAAAATGCAAAAAGATGGTCCGAGAAAAAATAATTAGCACGTGGGCAAAAGCCAATGCATGAGCTCTTGCCCTTACCCATGGACATCACCCCAGTTCCTGGGCCCTAGATGAGCCTCCTTTGTCATACGGGAACCATGATTGTCCCACCCTTTGGAGGGGAAGACGATGAGCAAGTACGTACCTTAAAGGGGTAACATTACGGCGATATCGACACATCATGCTCTCATCTTTGAGCCACAGAAATAGATCAATTAAAGAAAATCCATAAAATGAAAAAGGCATATAAAGAAGGTGGAAAAATCAAGGTTGGGAGACCTCATGTTACCATGATTGCTCCCTCCTACACATTATATACCTTGGTGTGGGCTTCCCCTTATGCGGCACCCCTATGCCCAGGTATGTGGCCTAGGATTGCCCCTCTCATTCCCTTCTTTGTTTCATATTTGTCTTTACACCCCCATTCAAAGGATGTACCTTGGTTATCCCCATACCCTTGAGATGAAACCATTTAATAAGGTTACGCAGCTAACCCCCTTTGGAGTATGGCGACACTAGCACATGCGAAAGCCTTGTATGGAAGGGCATGCCAATGCAAAGTGTCACTTTTATCCACAATTTGTAAGCTCTTTTACCACGATTATTCTAATGGTAGGGTAAATGCGCTGAAGCCTAGGGGGGCACATTGGATTTTTATCACAAGGGATTGCGAGATGGTTTCCATTTGGGTTTGGTCTCCTATCACCGGGATCCTAACCCCCGGAGAGCTACATTGGCACCTGAAGGGTATACATGAGAGCCAGGCTCTGACCATGAGATAGCCTCCACAAATTCTCATTGATGTTCGGGGACTACTAGCAATCCACTTTTGGGATGATGGTGATGTACTTCGTACTTTCATGCCCGGCCCACGGGGGCCCCGCACTCTTCGCCAGTGTCGCAAGACGTGTACGTCTCCGCGTGACATTCATTCCATCACTTTCAGCCCACTTGTAGAGGATCTCCCAGGCACCTTCCATTCATATGGAGACCCATGGGGTCATTTGTGTGCCCCCACCCAATGGGAGTCTCGGGTCTACTATTTGGAGAACAAAAGGCCACCCTTTGTCCATCATATTCAGGAATTTATTCCTCATTATGGCACTTCGGGACATTATTAGACTTTTAGATGGCCCCACGACATGTATATATTATTATTTGGCCCTGGCCAGAAAGGAGGGCTTATTTTTTTCATTTTGAGCTAATTTGGTGGGCTTATCACCAATAGAGGTTTTATTTGCCCATTATTTATCATTAAGGGGCTAATGTCAATCCCATTAGCTAGTCGAACTCCTTAGGAGAGTAGATATGTGAAAATTTTATAATGAAGAGAATTCTCTGCCGGCCCTACTTATTGAATTTCTTCTATTGCATTATCAAACACAATTATTTAACATTTCTTGTATTAAATATGAAAATAAAATGTGTGAGACTTCACAATTAGCAATCACATATAAAAATAGCACAAGTAATCACACGGACACGGGTGTTTTGGACAATTGTCCCAGGAAAAACCCAATACGGGGACAATTGTCCAAGGGTTTCTTTATTATGCGGGGAAATTTTGAGTACAAATGTGTGATTGTAAATGTCGATCAATCACACAGAAGAAATGCGATGAGAAAGGTTTAGTGAGACCATTCTCACATCACCACGAAGTTCAACAACCGACACCCTTTCTATTTGGTAGCTCTTGTGTATTAAGTTTTTGCATAGTGGCTAGTCCCTCACATTACTTGCGTCATTGTTGCTACTCGTGTGGTTATGCAGCCTTGTTGTGTGAGACTAGGTGTTCCTTCCTTCCCCGAGCGCCCTCCGGAGAAACTAGATGAACCCTCGAGCTTGCCCCCCAACTAAAATCGAAACTCCTCTTGCTTCTGGGTTATTGTTATAGCTAACGCTAGGCTAACTACTGCCTTCACTACTGACTCTCTCCCTCTCCTCTTCTTGCACTCTCTATGTGAAATTCTCCCTCCTGGAGATTTCACCTTCCCCTCTCTTGCAAGTTAGAATCACTTCAATTCTTCCTTTTCTTGAAGAAACCGATCTCTTGATTCTTTCTTTGTACGATGTGTTTTCCATGAGCCCCTCACCCTCCTTATGTTCTTATTTGAACCTTCAACGGCCAAGATTAAGAAGCATAATCAAGGGCTAATATTAACTTACGGGTGATCACGCTTCTTCGAGAAAATTCCCACTAAGTTTAATTAATACATTTTAATTAATCAATTTCCTAAGTTTACACTTAGGAAAACATTAAAAAACGGTGTTAATTTAATTAAACCATCTACAAAGTGAAATCTTCCAAAATCCTTTACGGGTATTATGGAATACATGTGTCTTAGCCCATATACAAAATTACAAGACGAGCACATCGATGCTACCATAAATCAACACTCCTCTTAGCGAGAAGGTGCTCTAGCAAAACTCTCGGTAAGTTTACTCGACTTCTGTGCCATCGCTGTTGTGTTGGTGATGTTGCTCACCAACACTACACTTTGTTGCTGTCTTACTGTGACTGCGTGTTGCGCTGTCGCTGTATTGTGCTACAACTCACTCCTTTAACTGGCGAGGATCCATTCCCGCTACCGAAATGGATTTTCGGTCATATGATCATTCACCAGGCCCCCGGGTGAACTTAGTCTCCGGAGCCTTAGTGAGTATATATGTTGATTGTTTGCACATGTGGGAATGTTTGAGTTGTACTACCCCACAACGAACACGGTCTACTGATAAAATGACATACGGTGTCAATATGTTTGGGTTGATCATCGAAATGTTTGGATTTTAGGAGTTTGATACGGCTACGGTTGTCCTGTGATATAACTTTAGTTGGCTCCATTACGCTTCTAAATAGACTCTGAAGAACTTCCGAAGCAAGTGCTTCGCATGTAGTTGTACTAATTGCCATGTGATACCCACTTAAAATTTGTGCTCAATACTGCGGCTGTTTCTTGTTGCACCGGAACCATTCACGATCCAATGCTGAAAAAGAGTACTGAAGGTACTTTTCTGTCAACGAGCTTCTTTCTCAATGCGCATACGTGAATCCACTTAGTCGACATCCTCTCCTCTACCATATCGATACCAAATCTATTGTTCCTCGTACATATAAGGACGTCCTTCTCACAGCCAGTGCACTCTTTTGGGTTCCACCATGAGCCCGGCTAAGGCCCCATTGGCAGCTGACCAAAGCAAATATACGATGCAGTGTTAACGGACCACATCGATGACCGATAGATTTTTGTATATTCTTAAGGTCTACCTCTGTATCTTACGATGCATCTATCTTTTTCAATTTGTGATCATGGGTGTGGCCATGGGCACCAATCACACGTATGAACCTCTTGAGAATTTCAAGGCATACTTTGTCTTGTCCCATGAAGATATCTCCATCTTCCGACAAACTTCCAACCCTGGAAGTAGTGCATAAATCCTTCATGTGATTCAACTTCAGATTTCGTTTGCAATCCTTGATGAGCCTAGATGATCCAATGAGAAACGAGATCATCTACATATATTCTAGTACCAATGGCTCATCCTCTACCGGCAAGTAGTAAAGATTGGGATCTCGCGTCGCTCTTGACAAATCCATCTTTGCAAGACGCTATCTATTGAGCATACCATGCTCTCGGAAGTTGCGTAAGCGAGTACAAGGCTTTCTATAATGCACATGAGACTTCCTTTTCTTGAGTCTCAAAACCCTACGCTCGATATATACCTCTTCCTCAATTTCTCCATTCAAGAATGTTGTCTTGACATCCATTTGATGAATCTCCCATCCCATCTCTGTTTGCTAAAGATACGACGAGTTTGGATGGGTATGTCTGAAACTAGTTCGAAGGTCTCCTCATAGTCAATGCCTTCCTTGAGCATGCTGCCCACACCCACGAACCTTGCCTTATGTTTCTCTACGCTACCATACGCGGCGTACTTGATCTTGTAGATCCAACGTGATCAGCTCGCGGTCTTTGCTGCGAATACTGCGTACAACTTCCGGACATCATTGTTCATGATAGAAGCATACTCTTCTATCATAGCATCTCTACATACTTCGTGTTGAAGCGCTTCCTGGAAAATTTGAGTTCCTCTCGCGAGCCACCAAAGCACGGTACTGTCGGGGAAGTACGTGTTGTCTCTTCCCATACACAGGGAGTCCCAATAAAGTTTTTGTGTCCCTCGAGTACTTGTTTGAACTTCCCTCACCCGGTCAGGCCAACGGGTGGGCAACTTGCTCTCTCAACTCTTCCTCTGATCAACAACTCTTCAGTATCTTGAGTCTTCCTCTGTGAAGATGTTAGTACTGTCCTCGGTACCCAAGTACGCTCTTTCTATCTTGTTCTTCTTGGTGCCTATTTGCTCTTGGACCAAGGGAACTACTACGGGTTTGATCCTCTGAAAGGCATATCCAGCGATTTAGAAATCTCTATCCTCCATGAACTTAATATCGCGTCTTATCACAACCTTCCTACTATCGGGAATATAGATCCTATATGCCTTGGAGGTGTCAACATGTCCCTCTGAATGCCCCCTTTCTCGGTTTGATCGAGCTTGCTTCTCTTCTCGCTAGGTACATGATAGTATGCCATGCTACCAAATATCAGAAAGATTCCTACCTCCAGAGTTTCTTCCCTGTGAAAACTTCTTGGTCTTCTTCCTCAATGTATAAATTGTCCTCAGATACTGCTTGTTGTGTTGCGAGCTTTAGCCATAAATATCGGGGGTAAATCAAGGTCAAACAACATGGCCTTGACGCTCCTACAATTGTCCTATTCTTAAATTCGCCACAAGTAACGAGATTGTATCACGCAGTCCACTCTCTCTGATGCCCTCCTTTGCGCATAAATTTGGCAAGTCACCATCTATGTATTCCATAGTTTTAAGCAAAAATAGGTTTCGACCGTGCTTAAACCCAAACCGAAGTAGGTTAGAATATGTGATCCCGGCGGCCGAACAACGGGCTACCTAGGGCATTTAGCCTTTTTCTCAAAAAAACCCGAGACCTAACCGGCCGATTAGGAACGGGAGAGCGCGGTTTATCCGTTCCTAACCGGCGGTTAGTGCTAACTCCTCAGGACCCATTTCGGCGGCAATTATGTTTTTAGGGCTGATTTGGAGCCAATGGGAGGGTTGTTTCCCTCCAAACACCCTCCCCAATCTTTTATAAGGAGGAGCGGCCTCTCCTTTGTCTCACACCAACTCATTTGTTGTTTGTGAGTTTGATTCGACTTGGAGAGTGTTGAGTGTTTGCGAACGGCGATCTTGGAGACTTGGAGTTGGGTGGGTATCTTGGAGATAGTTTGGAGTTGTCAATAGCGTTGGCATCTTGGAGGACACTAAGGAGGCTGAATTTGCATTGCCGAGGTAAGAATTTGCACTTGAAAGAAAAATCCTTCATTTCATTGTTGTTCATGTATTTATTTTCTCACTTGTATTTACCTATTTTATTGCTCTAAAATCTCTAGTCTGTCTATCAAATTTTGTATGTTTGAATGTGCATTTTTGTTTTGTAAATTTAGCCTTAGTTGTCCATCTATCTTGGCTGCAATTTTTTTTAAATGGCGATTTATTTCCAAATTTCAATTATTTCAAGTCAAGATGGCTCCAAAAGCCAAGGACAATGCATGGGTCCATTGTGATCTTGATTGATGGAAAGATGGTATACGAAACGTTGTCGAAAATGTATTGGAGGTAGGAATATTCTTAGATTGAAACATCACTTGCTTCAGTGAAGACAATGTAACGCCATGTAGAGTGCACCTAATGCGGTGTTAGGTCGATTGGGGGAAAGGCCATCAAGATGAAATTGCGAGGAAGAGAGGGAAATAGTAGAAATGATGAGAGAGAGTGGGTATAAAAATGAGGAGTATGATATTCAAGACTCCTCTTGTCCTTCCACCAATAACCCCTTTCAGTATGTTCCTCACATTTGGCAAAGATCAAACCCGACAAAGAGACCCAACCTCATGAGTTATTTTGTCAATGCTAATCCCACAACCCTTTGCTAGTGCCATTGCCTCCATGTCCCGGTAACTCCAGTCGTCAACCCACTTTGAATCAACATTGGAAAAAACAATATAAAGCTTCTCATCAAGTCACATTTACTTTAGATGGTGGTAAGATTCGGATAACCCATTTAATCTTTGCTATTCTTGTACCATGAAACGCTATGTGGGACTGCGCTTTTTGTTGCCGAGAGAAGGAGCTTCAAAGGCCCTACGCACATGAGAGTTAGGGGAGCTCTTTTGCAACGAAGATTTCTAGTATTGATGAGTATTTGAGTTTGTGAATATAAAGAGTCATGGCTCAAAACGAGTTGTTCCATCATGTCGGATGGATGGAGTGATGGAAAGAACACTATCATCCTTCCTTGTTGCACTGCCCTCGAGGAACAATGTTTTCAAGATCGGTTGATGCATACGTGGTGAAGGATAACAGCCCTTCTATTTAAAGGCTTTTGGATGAGATTGTTCGGGGAAGTGGGGAGAGCGAACGTTATGGAATATCACGGATAATGCCTCGAACTATGTTCTTCTTTGGAAAGATGCTTGAGTCCAAGTATAGTACCATATTTTGGACTCCATGTCTTTTGCCTGATACATAGACCTCATGCTTGAGGACATGAGCAAACTGGAATGAGTAAAAACGACTGGCAGAGCATGTGATGCATTACAAAATACATTTTACAACCACTCATGGGTATTGGAGCTATTGAGGTAAAACACGAGGGGACAAGAGCTTGTTGGGCACCTTACATTACGAGATTTGCAACTCCTTCCTCACGTTGCAATGTCTCAATTCTCAACAGAGAAAAACCTACGAGAAAATGTTTTCTTCGGTAGTTGGGTGAATCTAGGTGGGCTCGTAGACAAGATGGAAAAGACACCAAAAGAAAGTCTTTTGATTATTTTTAAACGGTCTTGAGTACAGTAAAAATCCTTCGAGCCCCTTGTTAAGGTGCTAAGGATGGTGGATGGGGAAAGGATGGCAATGGGATACATTTATGAGGCTATGGATCGGACGAGGCCGGTCCGGGCGACTTACGAGGGCCCAGGGTTAGCTAAATATGGCCGGATATGGGAGATCATTGATAACGGATGGAACAATCAACTCCATCATCCTATACATGCAATTTGGGTATTTTTTGAACCCAAAGTATCATTATAGAGCTCGGCTAGGAGATCGGCGGATGGGGAGGTCGGATGGATTGATTGATTGCTTGGAGCGCATGATCCTGGTACGGACCTTGGAAACACATAAACAACTTACTCTTTTCGGTATGGCGGTGTTGGTACCTTTGGAAAGAACTTGGCAAAAATGGCAAGAGATGTGGATCAACTTGATCATGGGAATTCGAATTTGTTTTTCTTTTCATGTTAAATTGTTTGGCAAATAAGTAATGAAATGATTATATTACTAATGAATGT
This sequence comes from Pinus albicaulis, assembly GCA_034641835.2. Classification (NCBI taxonomy): domain Eukaryota; kingdom Viridiplantae; phylum Streptophyta; class Pinopsida; order Pinales; family Pinaceae; genus Pinus; species Pinus albicaulis. Next base: position 93,970 of record JAXQQM020086370.1, on the reverse strand, counting down.
CTTTTTGTTGCCGGCCACATTGGTGGGAGTCATTTGGCGGCCAATGTCACCAATTGCAAAGGTTTGCAATGAGAATCCTCGACCAAACTTGCGGTAACTTCGGAGTTGTGACGCGGTGGTACATTTTGAGCGCATACACACAAGAAAGAGCGGGTTTGGAACGAGCGGTTAAATGATCTTGTGTTTGTGCAATACAACCTTCGCTTGAGGCGGGAACCAAGCTGATGAGCAAAACACACGGTCTAGATCCCATTGTGTTGGATGATATTGATCAACATCGGAATGGGTGGAGAAGCCCGAAGATCCGGGTGTTTGAGGCTGATTTTGATTTTGATGCATCGGTGGCGGGGAGTGAATTTGAGCGATTTGGTGGCACCATCGAGACGAGATCCGGTTGGTAGGCGCATCAGCAAAGGCAAACAACCAATGGTCGACACTAATCATGCACCTCGAGCAACTCGTGCTTCCATTAGGTCCACTTCTATTGTTGGTGAGGTACGCCGAAGAGGTTGCCGAGATGAGCTGAGGCGGCATCCTCGGACTCGATCCGGATGATGTCTATGCAACGGCGATGTTGATCCTGTGTCTAGTAGCGGTGATGAATTTGATGATTGATCATCATTCATGTGTAGTCTTGTATTAGGCCAATGGCCTCATAGCTTGTAGCATTGTTTTTGGACTTTATGGACCATTTGGAGCCTCATTTCTATTGTATTTTTCGATGATATGTATTGCACTCGGTGCCATTTTGATATATTCACCTTTGCATGGTATATAAATGAGAAAACTTTGCACATATTTTGTCTCTATTGGCTTGGAATCATGGTTGCAAATCTTAAAAATAGTTTTACTAAAAAAATAATTATTTAATGTATTTTTTTTTAAACCGGTTCATTGGCATCTGACCACTCCCGGTTAGACCGGTTCCGGTTAGAAACCCGGTTCATTAGGTCCACCGGTTCCGGTTTTTAAAACTATGATGTATTCCCCACCATTATCTGAAGAATGAATGCAATGTCTTGATCTTCTTCCCCATCATGTTTTCAACAAAAGCCTTGAATCCTTTGAACTTTTCAAAGACTTCATCTTTTTTCTTCAGGAAGTAGATCTAGTTCTTCATGGAGTGATCATCAATGAATGTGACTAAAATATTTTCCACCCTTGAGAGCGTTAGTGGACATTGGTCCACAGACATCTAAGTGTATCAATCCTAAGATGCTTGCTACCTTGTTTTCACTTCTGGGAAAATTTGCCTTAGCGTACTTCCCAAGTACACATCCTCGGCATACATTATCATGCTCCGTGCTCAGAACAGGTGCCCCATCAACTGTTTCTCTGAGCATCTTCAATGCACCGTGATGCAGGTGCCCCATTCTTCTATGCCAAAGTTCATTCAACCCTTTCTTGTCTTCGAGATTACTATTGACTAGTGCCATCGGGGTTTCGATCTGCAACCTGTATAATATGTTGCTTCTGACTCCGATCTGCCTTGTTTGCTTCCAACTAGGATGCTTGACATATACTTTCTTTCTGGTAAAGTGTATGCCATATCCTTTGTCCTGCAACTAGGATAATGAGATTAGATTCATCCCAAGCCCCGGCACATGTACTACGTCCGTGATCTTGACACTGGTTCCAGCTTCTCTCTGAAACACTATGGCTTCTCTCCCAACTGAAGTGCACTTCGTGCTATTGCCCGTACTGATCTGGAAGTTCATCTGCTCTTCCCTATAGCTCGAGAAATATTCTCGTACTCCAGTCATATGAGATGAAGCCCCGCTATCAATATACCAGATAACTACAGATGCTGAACTTGATAGGCATGTACCATCCTCTTTTAACCTAGAGGATAAAACATCTAAGTCTGTCATACTTATCTGTGCTTTCTCTCTGTGTTGCGTCCCCTCTGAAGCTTCTAGTTTACGCAGTCCCTTTTCTGACCTTGCTTCCTTTAGATCTGATAGCTCTGATACCATGTGAAAATTCTATAATGAAGAATTATACTGCAGCTACTTATTGAATTTCTTCTATTGCATTATCAAACACAATTATTTAACATTTCTCGTGTTAAATAACAAAATAAAATATGTTGCAGAATTCACAATTAACAAATCACATATAAAAATAGCACAAGTAATCACACATAGACAACCGTTAGTTTTGGACAATTGTCCCCGGAAAAACCCAACGCGGGAAAACCAGTGCAGCAGATCTGAGGGTTTCTTTATTATGCAAAAATTCCGAGTACAAATGTGTGATTGTATATGTCAATCAAGCACCTGAAGAAATCTGATGAGAAAAGGTTTAGTGAGACAATTCTCACATCACCACGAAGTTTCGGCACTGACCTGCACCCACACTGACTAGCTCTGTGTGATTTCTGTGCAGTGACTGCGTCCCTCACGATGTCACTGCGTCACTGTTGCTGCTGCTTGTCGTGGTTGCTTCTTTTTTTGCTATTGTGTGAGACTATAGTGTTCCTTCATTCCAAAATTTCCCTCTGGAAATTGGATGAACCCTCAACTACCCCTCCAACTAAAATCGAAACTCCCTCTGCTTCTCTGCACTGGCCTAGCATAACTGCTGCTAGGCTAACTCTGCGTTGCTGTTTTGGCTCCTCTCTCTCTGCTCTTCTTGCACTCTCTATGCTTCAGGAATTCTCCCTCCTAGAGATTTCACCTTCTCCTCTACAATTTAGAATCGCTTCAATTCTTCCTTTCACTGAAGAAATCGATCTCTTGATTCTTTCTCCGTCTGATGTGTTTTCCATATGCCCCTCACTCTCCTTATATTCTTCTTTTGAACCTTCAACAGCCAAGATTAAAACATAATCAAGGGCTAAGATTAACTTAAAGGTGATCCATGACTTCCTCTAGAAGATTCCCACTAAGTTTAATTAATACCTTTTAATTAATCAATTTCCCTAAGTTTACACTTAGGAAAACATTAAAAAATGATTAATTAATTTAATTAAACCATCTCTAAGTGGAATCTTCCAAAATCCTTTCTGGGTATTATGGAATACATGTGTCTTAGCCCATATACAAAATTACAAGGCTACAGCACATCCGATGCTACCATAAATCAACAATATATTGATGTTGGCTACATTCATTTGTATCATCACTTCACTTGGGATCTCTCTACTCTTAGAGATTTTCGCATTTTTTCTTTAAGGATCATTTGGATAAATGGATGAATTTTGATGTATGGATTTGGGCCATTTTTATCTTGGAGCTTTACTTTTTGCAAATGTGATGCTGGTTGGATATACTTTCTAACACTGTAAGTGAATTTTAATGATATATTCTTGTTGCTTCATACTGTTGAACTTCGCTATAATTGGGCTAGTTGTTGCATCATTGGAATGTGGAATTGAGCATCTATTTAGCTTGTTTAATGTATGGGCCATTGTTAAATGAATGAAATGTCCTAGAGATTGTTTTGTCTCAATAATCTTGCACTATTTGCATGAAATATAAATGTTTGAAGGTCACTTTTCTTCTATTCCCTTAATATTGGACGAAGTTGACTTTCCAAGCCTCCTTGATCAAGAAATCGAGTTCTCATATCATCATCATCCTTGACTCCATTCCCCAAGGGAAATAAGCACTGGTCCCTCAAAAGGGGTGGTCATTTTCACTCTTTTTTCACCTTTTTCCCCTTTTCCCCAGGTCTAGCCCTGATACGTGAGCTAGGGCATCAATTTCCCTAAAATCCACCCACAGGAAAAATTCGATCTCTTGGAAGCTACTACGTTGGTGGATCCCCTCCCTCTCCTTCGAATTTGAGACAATTTCAACGGTGGAATCACCGAGAATCCCAAGCTCTAGCTCTAGGACCATTTTTCTCCTAGGCATCACCAAGGCTAGACCCTAGTAGGATCTATTAGAACTTTCAAAGCAAAATTTCTTATTTGATCCTTTCCCCTTACCTTGTCAAGGATAGGAGCATCATTGGTTGCTATATTCTATCCTTGAACCAGGGTTGGGTCCACTTGGTCCCATGTGGTCCCGTTTTCTATAAAAGACTAATCATCAAGGGTTATTTGGGATACCAAGTTCATATAGGATTTAGGGATTGGGAAGTACTTCAATCTATATCCTTCTCCCTTATCCTTACCCCTTCTCTCTTGGAAGGCAAGTCCCTTACTTAAAGAGCAAGCAAGCCCCATTCCTTCACGTTCTCCTTAGGAAAGGGTTACTAGGATCACTTCATACTTATAAGTTGACATATCCTTTATAAGTGGCTTCCCAAAACATCGGGACTCCTCCCATCGGTGAAATTCTGTAAAGAGCAGGGAGTCTTAGCCGCGGTGATAGTGGGCTAAGCCTCCATCGTTGCCCTTGGTCTAGCAGTTTCCTTATTAGGAACCCCTTTTAGTCGTGGTAAGTGGTAACAAGCCCAACCATCGACTTTCCCGCACCAAACTCCCTCCAATGAGAGCGTACTTCTTTGTGGGCCGCAATTCTCTAAGAGTGGTCCCCACTTCCCACTAGGAACTCGATTTTCTCCCTCTCTTTCTAATGTTTGGGCCACCACTTAATCCCAAAATTTATGTGGGACCTCTAAACCCACATTTCTTAAATGCAAACATGAAATAAGACAAAATTGGGCAAAATTGATATTTCCCTTGGCAATATTGCTAAGTAGGAATATCATATTCCTCCTCGCGAAATCATTCCTTGTCCTCAAGCAACTGCAATGAAGGGTGTTGAAGTATTTGTTCCCCCTCTCAAGTGGCATCCTCAATTGGCAGGTTCCTCCATCGAAACAAAAATTCTTTGATAACCTTGTTTTGCAAGTGCCTCTCGCGGGTGTCCAAAATAGCCTCCATCTCCAGAACTAAGTGCCCCTCATCATCCATAGGTGGTAGCTCTATAACTGCGATCATTTGGAGTCCCAGTGTCTTCTTCAAGCAAGACATGTGGAAAATGTTGTGTACTCGGCTCCTCGAGGGCAGCTCCAGCTCATATGCTACCTCCCCGACTCACCTAGTGACTCAATACAGCCCATAGAAGGGGGGCTTGAGCTTCTCGACCCCCTTATTCTTGAGTGATGACTGCCTGTACAGCTAAAGCCTCATGAGTCATGAAGACCAAATCCCCAACCTCAAACTGCCTCCCTACTCTGCCCCTATCTGCATAAAGCTTCTGTTGGTTCTACGTAGTCTGCAGGTTATCTTTGAGAGCCCGCAAGATGTCTTGGCTCTCCTGTATCCAATCCTTGGCACAAGGGACCTTGCTATCTCCAAACCCTCTGCGTCCAGCTACAGATCTACCCAATGAAAAATACTGAGTTGCTCCCTCTTCCTTTGGAGTCACTTGATCTAGAAAACTCGAATTTTTCTGCCTCTCAGAAAAATCGAATCTCCTCAAATAACTCAGCCCCTTGGCAAAGTGACTGCGCTGCCCTTGGGAATTTTGGCCTGTTGCCCACACTGAGTAGCGAAATTCCTTCTTCTTCACCTCTGAGCTCTCAAGTTGATCAACTGCACTCTGATATCATGTGAGAATTACAACACCGTAATCCTAATGCAGCAACTGGAAATTATTCTCCTAATTGTTAATTCCATTTAACAATTTATTCATTGTTTGTTACGGCAAATATTGAATAAATCACACTGTAATATACACATAAAACTGTGGAAGAATAAACGCTAGAAGTGTTGAAGATTGTAAATAGGTTCGATCTTCATAAATTATATTCAAGTCTATATTTAATGTACTTGTCAAAAGAACAAAGAAAAAAATTATCTTATTATTAAATGACTTATTAAAGCATGGGTTTCATGCTTGGGTCATATTATTTTAGGTCAAAGTCCCTATTGTGGACTTCTAGGATTTATTATGAGTTTATAGACTCATTACAGATTTAAATTGACACACCCCAAGCTTTTGAATCATGTAATTAGGTTTAGTATTGAGTCAAATATGATTTATGGAGCCTCCGCACCAAATCGGCCTTAATGTGATCAATTCGGCCTCAACCCCAAAAATTCGAGCTCATCAAAATCCTATGTATACAAGCAGATTGAACACATTTGGAGCACTCACTCTCACATCCAGAAATTCGATATCTACTGTTGCATAAGGAAAAAGTGTGAAATCAAGAAAGGGGTCAAAAGGAGTGTGAGTTTGGACAAGCTGAAGGAATGAAGGAAAAACGAAATTTTGCTGTCTCTCTCTCTCTCATGTGCCCTAGATTGGAAAATCAAAGTGTCTCACTGTTTTTCTACTGCCAGTTGTTGCATGTTGTTGCTGCCAAGAGAAGAAAAGGTCAAAGTTGATTTTGCTGGGTGTTGGTGCCTTGAGAAGTTGTATTGGGTCAAGATCGAACTCTTAGAAGAAGGGTCGAAATTTCTAGGTCAAACAAAGTGTTGCATAGTGTTGTTATTGTTGCTACTGCTACCAAAATCGAAGTAAGATTAAAAGGAAGGCTGATTTTGTGTCCAGGAAGTGTGAGTCAAGGTCTAGAGTCTCAAGAAAACTATTGAAGGAAGAATTACTGACTGGGTTTTCCCCTAGACTGGGGTTTTGCCTAGTTGTTGGCCTATATCCAGTGTCCTTGATCTATGTGCTATTGCTTTGATATTTGTGTGATGAACTAAGAAGAAAAAGAATCTAATATGAATTAAACAACATCACAAGTAAATAATCAAGAACAAGAAAATCTTTTTGCCTTTCTGATTCTCTAACAAGAAGAAATGCTAACACACACACACATAAAATGAACAAAATTATTTTTGGACAAAAGTCCCTAGAAAAACCCAACTCGGGAAAACCGGTGCAGCAGATGTTGAAATTTAGTTACCGAAGGACAGGTGGTTCCCTAAGGCTTTGATCTTTGGCCTAGAGAAAAGTGTCCAAAAGAATTTAATTTTTCTCCTAAAGTGACTTTATAAAGTTATAAAGTCAAATCTAACTTAAAAGTGACTTTAAGTGATAAAGTTACTAAAGTCTAATTTTAAAGTGACTTTAATAAAGTCAATGTAAAATTAGAAAGGAAAAGTGACTTTGGAAATAAATGACTAAGTGGGTCTTTATTAAAGTGGGGTGAATTAAAAAAATAGAAAGTGAGATTTAAATGAGCATTTAATCTCAGCTCTAGATCTAAATCTGTTTCAGCCATTGGATTTAGGGATTCCCCAAAAGTCACTTGGATTTTTCAAAAATAAGGAGGAGCTCTCAAACTGGTTTTCCCCAAGAGTTGTAGGGGGTTTTTCCAGGGTCACCTTGACCAAAAATCTCTGTGTTAAAATGTGTTGAATGGTTGTTTTGACCTTGCTGATTTTTTATTTCTGCATTTTCCAGCATTCTGTAAATTTTCCAGAATTTGTGTTTTCAGCAAAAATTATTTTTCTGTTGTTGAATGTAAGGATATGGGAAAGGGCATTTAACTAAAAGGAGAAATAAGGTGAAACTGAAAACCGGGGTGGGAAAACAGGAAATTTCTACATGGTATCAGAGGTTGAGTGTTGAAAGTGCAGTTTGGGAAAGCAAGAAGAAAAATACAGTCTACTGATTTTTCACTCAGAAAATTCCAGCAAGCTGATTTTTCACACACAGAATTTTTATTTTTACTACAGCAATGCTATTTTTCAGTTTTTAGGACAGCAGGATGTCATTGGGATTGAGGGTGGAGGATAGGTTGGATGGGCATACCAATTACAGCGTTTGGAAGGAGAGAATGCAGAGTATCTTTGAGGAGGCAGAAGTCTGGGACATCATGGTGCATACCACACAGAACCCTGTTGTTGTGCCTATTGATGCTGTTCAGTTGGCAGCATATAATAAAAAGAACAACAAGGGTAAGAGACTGATTCTAGACGAAGTCAAAGACCATTGCATTCCTCATGTGAGAGGAAAGAAAAATGCTCATGAGATGTGGACAGCATTGTCCAATCTCTACCAGCGTACCAATGAGGACCAGAAAATGGTCCTGAAGGAGAAGCTGAAGACCATTAAGATGGGTAAGACTGATAGTGCAGCTGGATATCTCACAAAGATTACTAATGTGAAAGATGAGTTGGCAGCAGTTGGAGAGGTCATTCCACCCACTGAGTTGGTGTGGATTGCAGTGAATGGCCTCCCCAGTTCATGGATGAACTTTGCTGATGGGGTTTGTGCACGTGAGACCCTTCCCACATGGGAGAGGTTTTGGGATGATTGCATTCAGACAGAGATTAGGAAAGGTCAACTTGGGGCAGCCAAGCCAGTTGAGCAGGATGAGGATGTAGCACTGTTGGCAGGACGCAAGAAAGGCAAAGGGAAGAAGCAGGCTTCCACAAGCAATGGTGGGGGCAAAGGCAAAGGTAAAGGTAAACAGGGTAACACACAAAAGGACTATTCCAAGGTGAAGTGTTGGAATTGTCAGAAGATGGGACACTATGCAGTTGTGTGTCCGGAGAAGAAGAAGAAGAAGGGGAAGAACCAGAGCATGGCAGCATCAGCAGAGGTTGAGGACTTTACAGATCGCTTTGACCGGGAGTTTGGGTTCATTGCGTGTGAGTCCTCTAGTGTAGGATTACCTGCCACAGAGGTTCAGAGGGAGCATGCATTTCCCTCGACTAGTGGAGCATCTTCGGGTATCTGGTATGTGGACAGTGGGGCTTCACGTCATATGACAGGAGTCCGTGAGTACTTCTCAGAGCTTTCAGAGAGTGGCACTGACATAGAGGTAGTACTCGGTGATGACAGAGTTGTTAGAGCAGTCGGTGTGGGAACACTAACATTTCATAGGGAACCCAAACCTCCCTTGAAGGTGTCAGATGTTCTTTATGTGCCAGGGATGAGGAAGAACCTCATATCCGTCTCAGCTTTGGAGGATAGAGGATATGAGATACTGTTCAGGGGAGGACAGGTGCTGATATATCCCAGGGGCGATCCAGCTGATTCAACTACAGTGATAGGTGTACGCCATGCAAAGGTGTACAAGTTTGCATTTCAGCCCCTTTTGGCATTGAGCAGTAGTACCGACAGCAGAGCTAGCAGTTCCGAGCTGTGTGAGATTTGGCACCGCAGGATGGGGCATATGTATCATGGAGCCTTGAGGACTTTGCGGGAGATCACTACAGGTGTGCCAGATTTCAGTACTAATCACTTTGATACTTGCAGAGGATGTGCGATGGGCAAGTTTGCCAAATCCCCTTTTCCCAGCAGTGACAACAGAGCGACTAGGATACTTGATTTGATTCATTCCGATGTGAGCGGTCGGATGTCTCATGTTTCCTTGAGTGGATATGAGTACTATGTTTTATTCATTGATGATCACTCCAGGAGGACCTGGATTTATTTCTTGAAGACCAAGAGTGAGGTCTTCAAGCGGTTTCAGGAGTTCAGAGCTCTTGTGGAGACACAGACAGGTCGGAAGATCAAGTCCCTAAGGTCAGACAATGGAGGAGAGTACACCCTTGGAGAGTTTGTTGACTATTGTGCGGACGCAGGCATTAGGAGGGAGTTCACTATTCCTTGCAACCCCCAACAGAACGGGGTTGCGGAGAGGAAGAACAGATCCATTGGAGAGGCTGCCAAAGCCATGTTACATGATCAGGGGTTGCCATTGTTTTTGTGGGCAGAGGCCTGCAACACTGTTGTTTATTTGCAGAACAGGAGTCTGCATCGTGCCTTGGGGCATGTGACTCGAGAGGAGGCTTTTTTCTAGGAAGAAACCTTATATTGGTCATCTTTGTATCTTTGGGTGTACTGCATACTCCTACGTACCCAAGGAGAAGAGGACCAAACTAGAGCCCACCGCAGAGAAGGGTGTCTTTGTGGACTATAGTGAGACCTCGAAGGCCTTTCGGATTTATATTCCCGCACGCAGAGGAAAGTTGTTGTCGTGCGGGATGTGAAGTTCGAGGAGGACAGGGCTCTTAGGAGGTCACGGGAGCAGAGTATCCTGATCGCCCAAACCTCAAAGAATCAGCCTCGAGTCACTGTGATCCAGCAAGGGTGGACTGTGAGGATCCGAGGTACATCTATGAACGATGTGGGGGTCCGCCGCGGGGAGCGCGGGCTCGCGGCAGTCGCAGGGTGGTGCTTCGGCGCATGCGAGGCGGGGCCCCGCAGGCGCCTCTCACTAGGGAGTCCAATTACGGACAACACACCCGCACCCCGCATCTACGTTCAAAAAGAAAGGTGACGACAAGCAGATGCATGGCACGAGAGTTCAAGCTCCTGATGATGATGAGGAGGAGGAGTTTCATTCTCCAATGGGAGAAGTGTGCTCAGGGAAGAGGAAGCCCAAGTGGCTTCAGGACACCTTGAGAGAGGCCACATCTGTTGCTGGGCCTAAGAGGCCGGTCAGAGAGAACAGACCACCTGAGAGGTTTTGTAGCTATATGGCAATGGCTACGAACATCCTTGACTCTGAGCCTTCTAGCTATGAGGAGGCAGCTAGCCAGCAGGTCTGGAGAGAGGCCATGGAGGAGGAGTATTCTTCTATCATGAAGAATGATGTTTGGGAGGTGGTGTCGAGACCTGAGGGAAAATCCGTGGTTACTTCCAGATGGCTTTACAAGGTAAAGCATGCTGCAGATGGCAACATTGAGAAATTCAAAGCGAGGTTTGTGGCTAGAGGGTTCTCCCAGGTAGAGGGAGTTGATTATGAGGAGACCTTCGCTCTCGTGGCTCGATATACTTCGATTCGCTCCATTATATCGATAGCAGCAGAGATGGGTTGGAAGATCCACCAGATGGATGTGAAGACCGCATTTCTCAATGGCTTCATACAGGAGGAGGTGTACATTGAGCAGCCACAGTGCTTTGAGGTGCATGGGAAGGAGTCCCATGTGTGCAGACTGAAGAAGGCCCTTTATGGCCTGAAGCAAGCTCCCAGAGCTTGGTACTCCAGGATAGACACATACTTGCAGGAGATGGGTTTCACAAAGAGTGAGGCAGATCCGAACTTATACTTCATTGTGATAGGTGAGGAGCCTCTCATTCTGGTGCTATATGTGGATGACTTGGTCATTACGGGTGCAGAGAGACTCATAGAGCACTGCAAGAGAGATCTTGCGGCGGAGTTTGAGATGAAGGACATCGGCTTGATGCATTACTAGTTGGGTTTGGAGGTGTGGCAAGAGGAGGAGCATTTCTTCCTGGGGCAGGGGAAGTATATTGTGGATATCCTTGACAGATTCCACATGGCGGATTGTAAACCCATGTCGACACCGATGATCACCAATTGGAAGAAGCTTCATGCTTCGGATTCCGAGTTGGTGGATCCCACATTGTACAGACAGCTGATTGGTTCCTTAATGTATTTGGTCAACACTAGGCCAGATATTTGTTTTGCAGTCAACACGATGAGTTAGTTTATGTGTGAGCCTAGGAAGGTTCACTGGGTGACTGCAAAACACATTTTGCGGTACTTGCAGGGGACAGTGGATTATGGTCTAGACTATAGGCAGGGGGATGGAGTGAGATTGGCAGGTTACACTGATTCTGATTGGGCAGGTTGTGCTTCTGATAGGAAGAGCACTTCAGGGTGTTGTTTTGGGTTGGGTTCGGCAGTGGTGTCATGGTTCAGCCCGCGGTGGCCAGTCAGCCGCAGTACTGAGTTCGCTTAACCGCAGTATAAGGCACCGGGCCTATTGTTGTGAGGCCATCATCTAGCTTCTCGCAAGATGTTGTTTGGCTTATTTGGTCAGCCGTTGAGACCTTCAGTGATTTACTGTGATAATCAGAGTTGCATTAAACTCACGGAGAATCCAGTATTTCATGACAGGTCAAAGCATATCGGGATCAAATATCATTTCATCAGAGACTATGTTCAGAAAGGAGCTGTGAAGCTTGAGTATATTCCCACCGATGAGCAGGTTGCAGATATTCTTACCAAAGCCTTACCACGGGGCAAGCATGTCTACTTCAGAGACAAGATGGGTGTGGTGAGGAACACCTTCCTCGGTAAGAGAGAGTGTTGAAATTTGGTACCGGAGGACAGGTGGTTCCCTAAGGCTTTGATCTTTGGCCTAGGGAAAAGTGTCCAAAAGAATTTAATTTTTTTTCCTAAAGTGACTTTATAAAGTTATAAAGTCAAATCTAATTTAAAAGTGACTTTAAGTGATAAAGTTACTAAAGTCTAATTTTAAAGTGACTTATTAAAGTCAATGTAAAATTAGAAAGGAAAAGTGACTTTGGAAATAAATGACTAAGTGGGTCTTTATTAAAGTGGGGTGAATTAAAAATAGAAAGTGAGATTTAAATGAGCATTTAATCTCAGCCCTAGATCTCAATCTATCTCAGCCATTAGATTTAGGGATTCCCCAAAAGTCACTTAGGGTTAGGTTAAAGGAGGAAAAGGTCATTCATTCTTTCATGAGCAGATTGGGAGAAGGAGAGCAAGAGAGCAAGGGAGATTTCTGAGCAGTGAGGAGAAGGAGGCAGCAGCTTGGCACATATTCCAAGGCAGTATTTCAGCAAGTCCGTACAGCAGAGTTGGCACACAGTTCAAGGAAGATTTGGCATGATTTCCAAGGCAGAATCCGTACAGCAGCTTGTGGCACGTTTTCCTAGGCAGCCGTACACTTTTTTGGCACAAATTTTGAGGGAGAAGTTTGATGTTTTGCTACACGCACATCGAGGCAAGCCGTACAGCCTGTTGCTAATTGCTGGCACAGAAATCGAGGCAAATTTCCATACAGCAGCATTTAATACAGCTGCACGCATTCCAAGGAGGCCATACAGCAGCATTTATTGTTGTTATGCACGCAAAAAGAGGTCGTAAAGCAGAAATTAATGTTGTAATTTCTAGGCATGCTTTTCAAGGAAATCCGTACAGCATTTATTTCTGGTGCAATTTTACTGTTTGCACATTTTCCGAGGCGGTGGTTAAGCACGGAAAACGAGATAAGTTGTAAAAGTTTACTTGCTGATTTTTCTGAATATTTCTCTCACTGTAAAAAGCATTTTTCAGAAATAAGGAGGAGCTCTCAAACTGGTTTTCCCCAAGAGTTGTAGGGGGTTTTTTCAGGGTCACCTTGACCAAAAATCTCTGTGTTAAAATGTGTTGAATGGCTGTTTTGAGCTTGCTGGTTTTTTATTTCTGCATTTTCCAGCATTCTGTAAATTTTCCAGAATTTGTGTTTTCAGCAAAAATTATTTTTCTATTGTTGAATGTAAGGATATGGGAAAGGGCATTTAACTAAAAGGAGAAATAAGGTGAAACTAAAAACCGGGGTGGGAAAACAAGAAATTTCTACAGCAGATGAGGGTTTTATTTTATTATACAGCAGTGAAATCTAATTGCATCTATGGATGCCCAGCTGGCAATCCAAACAGCAAGAAAATCTGGGAAAAATATTGGACGGAATTACCTTTCTCCCACAAGCAATCTCTATCACGGCTTTCCCTACCAAAACTCGGCCACTTGGAGCTCCACATCAGCCTTTACGTAGCTGGCTAGACAACTTGCCTTAGACTGGGCTCTAATGAAGTCGCTCTGCCTTTGGATGCTGAGGAAATCGTCTCTTCATCCCTCTAGGACTTCTTCCCGACCTCTGGAACTAAGAAAGATTTTTCCTTCCTCCAAATTGAACTATCTGGCTGAAGCAACTGCGTTGTCCCTCAGCGTTGCGTCTCTTGGATAACTCGGCCCTCTTGCTTTTACCTCTCCGAATCTAGAAAATATTTCCTACGGATCACTGTCCCTGCCCCTCACACTGCTTCGATCCCTCTGAATCTCTCTCCAACAACTAACTGCTACTACTCAGGAAATCGATCTACCAATGAAATCAAACTCTCCAAGTGTGTTCTCCATCACCACATTGACTTCCTCTTATAATCCTCAATTGGAGCACCAACTGCCAAGATTAACAACTTAATCAATGGCTAGGATCATTTTGGAGTTGATCTGTGTGAGTTTCTAGAGAATTCTCATGTTGACTTAATTCATTCTGATTAATTAACCACATTCCCCAAGTTTATAATCAGGGAATATTTAAAAATCGGCTAATAATCTAATTATGCCATCTCTAGGTGGAATCTCCAGAAACGATTTCTGGGTTTTGGAGATCTCATGTATTCTAGTCTCTTCACAAAATTTTGTGGCTAGAACACATCCGATGCTACAAAAACTAACACCCGGGATAGTGATTCCATTAGTCAGAAGGAGCGGCAAGAGCTCGACTTTTTGCTGAGCAGATTTCTAGTTGGATACAGAGGGTTTTGCAGCAGCAAAATCAGCATCGAGTGGAAGAGAAAAGCACACACAATAGAGGGAAAATTTTTCTCAGCAAATCTTGAGATTTAGAGACCTAAATTTTCCAATTGCAGATTGGCATTAGTTGTGAGCAGATCTTCTCACTCCAGAAGGGTGTGCGAGTAGCAGATCCAACAGCCGAGAAACAAGAAAGAGGGAGATTTTCAGGTTTATTTTCTCTATTTTGGAGCTTTGTAGGGATGACCGTACGAGATTGCCAGAGGAGTGGTGAGAGTTAGCTAGAACGCAGATCTGGGCAGCAGTTTGACTTCTAGTTGTCGGATATAAGTGTCGGCGGAAGTGCGAGTTGTCTAATGTGAGTTGCAAAGAAAGGAAGGGTCCCAACCACAGACTAGGCTTAAAAGCAGATAGTGGGGCACCAGATCCAAGAGGAGTATCAAACTCTAGCGTGTTGAATGGGTAGGGTCCAGCATAGTTGCAACAAGGAGATCAGCTAGGTCAGTTTTGGATTGCTGCAACGGGACCATCACCTTTGCTACAGGAGCCCACAGTGTCATAGTAGCATGTTCAATGTCAACAGACGCAATCTGTCATTAGACAATTCCAAATCTAGTTGCAGTCAGTACCCGGGAGACAGTTGCAAAACAAGTTGCAGTGACACAGGCAATGTGTATTGCCCAGTTGTAGTATGTAGGTGAAGTTCCAGCCAGAATCTTCTCAGCGCAGAGCCACGCAACCCAATTCAAGACGACCATGTGAGTTGCTGGGAGGGAGCAAAAATATTTCCCGTAGGTAGATCGAGACTCAAAGGGAGTCTAGTTTTAGAGGTAGCAACCCTATGGAAGTTAGTACTTCAAGATCTAGGGAGATCAAACTCATTATCGCAGTACTTGACAACAGTATGAGTAGATCAGAGTTTGTTATGTTTGCAGCTATACCTCTAGGAGTGAGGTGGGGTGACTTGGTGTTGTAGCCCCAAAGAACTACAGAGATGGGCAGGGTCCTTGAGGAGTCTGGCTCATGGATCATTACCTTACTACGGGGGCCCAAAGTATTCTATAGCAGGATGGATCAGTGTCAGGAGATGCAATCAGATATCAACGTGACAGTTGCAGACTAGTAGCAGTCAGGTGTTGAGGATCACAGCACAATGTTGACAACAAAGTAGGAGGCTCAGTGCAGAGTTAGTAGCAACACAGATTCTTCAGTGGCAGTGCAAAGGCTAGTAGCAGTCAGGACTGAGGAGAAAGATGCAGCAAACACAGATGATTCATTATTAGGGATGCTTCTCAGTTGTAGTAGTTGCAGTTGCAACGGCAACAGATGAGAGGGAGTTTCAGTGCAAATGCAGTGTTGCCAACAGTACAGCAAGGTCAGTAGCACCACACATGCAGCATCAGAGTTGCACAGTGATTGATGGGCAGTGGCAGGCAGTCACAGTGGCCAAACATCAGCAGCGTGACAAAGGGTGGTAGAGAAACAGGGTGTTGTAGCAGGGTGTGCAACACTAGAACACAGTCCTCGCTAAGAGGGAGTGTTAGTTTTTGTAGCATCGGATGCGTTCTAGCCACAAAACTTGGCAGAGAGGCTAGAATACATGAGATCTCCAAAACCTAGAAATCGTTTCTAGAAATTCCACCTAGAGATGGCTTTATTAGATTATTAGTCGATTTTTAAATATTTCCTAAGTCTAAACTAAGGGAATATGGTTAATTAATCATAATTATTTAAGTCAAGGTGGGAATAGTCTAGAAGCTCACACAAATCAACATCAAGATGATCCTAGCCCTTGATTAACATTTAATCTTGGTCGTTCGAGCTCCCAGTCCAGGGCAAAGGGAGCAGAGAAAGAAGAAGAAGGACCTGTCAAAGGTCAAGTGATTCAGATGTGGTGAGTGCGATCACTACACCACATAGTGTCCTCTCAGGAAGAAGGACAAGCAGGAGAGGTACGACCAGCAGGTAGTGTCAGCAGAGATCGACAAGTTGTCCTCTAGGTTGGAGGAAGACTTCGCAATGTTGGCAACCATACCTCCAAGAGTGAGGTGTGGTGACTTGGAATTGTAGCCTCGGAGAGCTACAGATTTGGGCAGGTTCCATTGAGGAGTCCACCTCATGGATCATTACCTGGCTACGGGGGCCCACAGTATTCAGTAGCACGATGAATTAGTGGAAGTAGATGCAGTCAGTACCAGAGTGATAGTTGCAGACTAGTATCAGTCAGATGTTAGGGAGCACAGTGCAATGTTGGCAGCAATGCAGAGTGGCATAGTGCAAAGTTAGCGGCAGCGCAGATTCTTTAGTGACAATGCAGAAGATAGTAGCAGTCAGGAGTCGGGAGACAGATGCATCATATTGATCACAATTTATTTAGTATTTCAAATGCTTCTCAATTGCAGTAGCAATAGATGAGAGGGAGTTGCAGTGCAAATGCAGATTTGGTAGAAGTATGGCAGTGTCAACAGCAACATCAAAGTTGCATAGTGGTTTGTGGGCAGTGGCCAGACATGAGCAGCGTGACAAAGAATGGTACAGAGACAGAGTGTTGTGGCAGGGTGTGCAACACTAGAACACAGTCCTCGCTAAGAGGGAGTGTTTGTTTTTTGTAGCATCATATGTGTTCTAGCCATGAAAATTGGTGGAGAGGTTAGAATACATGAGATCTCCAAAACCCAAAAGTTGTTTCTGGAATTTCCATGTACAGATGACTTAATTAGATTATTAACCTATTTTTTAATGTTTCCTAACTCTAAATTTAGGAAAATTGTTTAATTAATCATAATTAATTAAGTCAAGGTGAGAATAGTCAAGATACTCACATGGATCGACTTCAAGATGATCCTAGCCCTTGATTAAGATTTAATCTTGGTCGTTGGAGTCCCAACAGAAGATTATAAGAAGAAGTCGATGGGCCCTTAGAGAAGATACACCACACACCAAAAGTTTGATTTCCTTGGCAGATCGATTTCCAGAGAGCAACAATAGTTATCAGAGAGCCAGAGATCGAAGTAGAGTCAGTGAGGGACAGAGACAATAATCCAAAGGAATTTTACTAGATCATGAGAGGCAGCAGCAAGGAGGCCGAGTTAATCCCAGTGAGGTAGCGCAGAGGACCGCGCAGTTGCTTCAGAAGAGCACTCAATTTTAGCTTAAGTCAAAATCGTTTTCCGTTTCAAAGACCGAGCAGAGGTTCTAGAGTGTCGGAAAAGCGATTTCCTCAGTAAAGACATGCAAAATGACTTCATCAGAGGTAGTTCAAAGGCTAGACGTCATAGGGCCTATGCAAGCACTCCATAAAGGTTGACACAGAGGGTCCAAGAGGACGAGTTTTCTGAAGAAAAGTTGTGTCGAGGTTGCTTGTGGAAGAAGGGAAATTCCCTTAGGTAATTTTGGCCAGATTTACTTGTCATTTGGATTGTCAGTTGGGCATCCATATATTGTACTCAAAATTCATTGTTGCTTAATAATAAAAACCCTCAACTGTTGCATCGGTTTACCAAGTGGTTTTTTCCAGGGACATTTGTCCAAAAATACCAGTGTCAAATTTGTGTGTGTGTGTGTGTGTGTGTGCTAGTATTTTCTCAGTTTCCAACAATATTTATTTCCATCGTTTTATTTGTGAAGGTTGCAATGTGATTTATTTGATATTTGTCGTAGCAGATAAATTGTTAAAATGATTAACAATTAGAAAAATAAATTCTAGTTGATGCAATAGGATTTTAGATTTGAAATTTTCACAGTTCAATCCGTGTTTTTATGCTTTATATAACTAATTCATCATTCTACATGCTCTTGTTGACATATATGCATCAAAATATATAAAAATATATAGTATATAAAAAATTCACCCGAAACCAATCCCGAACTCCTGCTTCCAAGCATCCTTTCTTTGGATCAAGAATTGGATTGTACATGCATATTGTCTTGTAAGTGCCATGTTTATTGTAAATTTCTGATTTTTCATGTCTAATGTATGGAATAAATTGTTGATCTAGGTTAAATTTGTGCCCTAATTTGTTGAATATCAATTGAATAAAAACTAGGTCAAATTATTGCATGCATTAATCATAGTATGATACGTGAATGACAATCCCCTAGGTGATCTCATGTTAGCTCCCCCAAGTGAAGCTTGATCACTCACAAAGGTGATAATTAGGGTTTTGATGT
Source organism: Pinus albicaulis (assembly GCA_034641835.2). NCBI lineage: Eukaryota > Viridiplantae > Streptophyta > Pinopsida > Pinales > Pinaceae > Pinus > Pinus albicaulis. The sequence continues at coordinate 75,640 of JAXQQM020086370.1, read as the reverse complement.
TCGTGCAACAAAATATCCTTACTCTTTTGCAAGAATCAACCAATTTTAAGAGCCCATAGACTCCATTGACCCTAGGCCCCGAAACTGGCCTTTCTTGTAGGTGATCAATTTGAATTTTTATCAATAAATTTTCTCTTTCTCTTTCATGCCCTAATTCATCCCATTTAAGGCCAAGCTTCCAAGCTAGGGCTTGGTGAGAATTTATAGGAAATAAGGATTTTTGGGACTGGAGAGTCTAAATGCCAAGGGTATAGGTATTTGCCTCAAAATTAACCCTCTTAGTAAGCATTCACTTCAATATCCATAACTTTTCTTGCACTAGTTTTTTTCCCTATGGTAAACCTTAGTTTGGATCTAGCTTCAACTTGGGAGCGTTTTGAGGGTTGCATGTGCCTTATCCTTGCTAAAACACATTGCTGGAAACCCTTTCTCGTTGCCTTGACCTTTGGCCATCCCAACACTCAACCTAATAATCAAGCCTTAGGTCTTGTGCTTTAGAAATTCGGACTCTCATGGAAAAGTGATTTTCCCCCATTTGGTGATTGGAACCTTGTACTTAAGTTGAGCTTTTCCCTTAGAATCCTGTTGGTCATCATATACCTTTATACTTAGAATATCCATCATACATGACCACATACCAAAACTCCTCCAATTGGTGAAAGTCCATAAAGCACAGGGGGTTTTGGTTGTGGTGACAGTGGGCCATCACCCCATTGTTGTCACTTAGTCTAGTGATTGCAAAATAGGCAAGCCTAATTCATCAAAAAAAGCAGCAAGGGTCCTTCCCAGCTAGACGTTGAAGCAATTAGTGAGCAAGTAAGCACCCAAGATCAAAAGCAACCAAATCAAAGTCAATTCAAGGTCAAAGAACAAGCATATCAAGCAAGGAAGCCATTGGTTAGATTGAAGGCAAAGTAAGGAGGCCAAGTCCTCTTGAAGCAAGTAAGAGCCCATTGCAAGCAAAGTTAAGGAAGCAAGCAAGGAGGCCGAGTCTTCTTGAAGCAAGTAACAGCCAATTGCAAACAATAAAATGAACTTTAAAAGTATGTACGATCTCCACCTCATCTACTATAAGATAGCAATAAGGTGTTTTAAGGTGAGAAGCTGCTCTCCCTATTGCAAGATAGTATGAAAACATTCAAATTTTACATGGCAATATGCTAGAGGTTTCTTGCTGAAACACCCTCAAGGATTTTCAATATCTTTATAGAACTTCATTCCAATTTCAGTGATAAGGAATTAAAGATAGGAAAATGTCAACAGACTACAAATTTAACTGTGAAAACATTGATCATTTGTCCCATATGTGCATTTACTTGACTGTCCTCTATTATAAATCTAACTGCAGTGCATTCTAAAAGCAAAGCGGGAAGCCCTATGTGGTAGGTATGCCGCAGAAAATATTCACTAAGGAAAGTTTCGCTACAACACAGACCATGATTAAAAGCCAGCTATTTAAATCATAAAATTGCTAGAATAGAAAAACTAAAAACGTCAAATGATTTTTTTTTTACAGGCAACCACAATAGTTCCAATCTATGTCACACGGTTCGGGTTCGAATTCGAGTTCGGCAACGATTAAGTTTGATTCAAATTCGAATTTTTCGTTGAGGTTCGCATGAGGTTCGGCATCAAGTTCGACTATATATATATAGATAGATAGATATCAAAATCAATCAATAAAGTTATATGAATAGCAATGAGCACGCACAAGTCACAAATCACAACCACTATTCACTTCACGCTCCGGGAGGCGGGGACAAGCAACATCTAGAAATTGAATTAAGGAAATTACAGAGAATCCAACACTGAGCAAAATAGAATGAGTACACTCAGGCTGAAGTTGGCCTGTGTAAATCTATCGACAACCATGGTAAATAAAGACAAACCAATGGCTGCTGCGGGAAACTAATCAGCAAGAAGCAGAACAAAAGAAAACCATGTGTTGCCCATGGTTTTTCTCATAAACCTTAAAACAACTGACAAAAACTGCCCGAACTCTAACCTTAAACCCCAATTTTTTATTTTTTTTTAATTATAAAATTTGGCTTCGGGTTCGTCTTTAGGTTCGCCTTCAGGTTCGAATTTGTTCAAATTCGACGAACCCTATGACATAGGTTCCAATCCCCCAATGTGTTAGGACAGCCAATTTTCACACTATCAACAATCTTGTTACATTTCAGGGATTGGAACTACCATGATTATTGAGATTATTCATTTGGGGAATTGATACTGCCATGATTGCTTGAGTTTATCCATTTGTGGGATTGGAACGGATTGGAACTACTATGTTATAGATAGACTTTTCCTAATTGTTTGTAATGATTTTAGAAAGATGGAGAACCTGCATCAGGTACAGTCTTACATTTTTTTATAATATTTACAGGAAAAAAGCTACATTGCATCCACAGCTTACGAAGCATCAGAATCCATGATAAAAAACAAAATGGTAACAGGATATGGAGAAATAAACTTTTGCAAAATTGAAGAAAACAATTAAGAATAACAACCTACTGTATGTGAGAGACAGAATAATGTTCTTTAATGATTCTCACCTTTATAAGAAAGTTAATGATCATTTCCTGCATTGCAGCATTTGGTTTGTACTCTTCATCAGGCTGACCAGCCGATAGCGGTGTACCAATATTTTGTTGAAAAGTACCACCAAGAGACATCATACCAAAATTGGGAAGGCCACTTTCTGTGTTAACTCTCTTGGTCAAAGGCTCTGGAAAGCCTGAAGCATCAGATGGACGTTTTGCAGGTACTGTTACTCTAGTCATGTAAACTCCTGTATCTGGAGTCAAAATTGGCATATCCATAGGCTGAACATGCATCTCTGTATCTGATGCTGCCTTTGCTTCTGCTTGACGTTGTTTTTCCCATGCAACAACAAGCCCAACGAGCTCTATAGCTAGATGTCTATTCTCTGGGGGAGTGTTTTGACGCAGTCCAAGGCGACACAGACAATTTAGCATCTGTGGCACAAATTGGGCTCGATAGCTATAAAACAGGTCTGAATGCCGTAAAATAAGCTGGAAAATGTGAATCAAATTAGCAATTGAATGCCACTCTTCAACCAGGATTTCCTTCATATAATGGATCCATAGAGGTATCTTGTTCTCTACCAAGAGCAATCTTCGTGATAGTTCTGGTATGAGTATATCCAGAGCTAGATTAACTATGTCCTTGTTCTCTGGCTGGGACATTCTTAAAAGCTCAAGAAATACCTGTCAAAAGCACAAATGTTAAGTCAACACCAACACTCTCATACAATGTAAATTGAGCACAATCACTTGCTCTTTGCTTTTGACTATCCACGTGGATTTGAGAATAGAGCAAAAACATAGGTGATCCACCAATTAATAGTATATAGAAGTAGTGGCACATGCGTAAATAACACAAATCAAGATTTTTAGGCACAAGATTTGAAGGTCAAATAATTTTTACAAGAGGCCTGTGCAGACAACAGAGGAAGTAGATGATGTGTTGTACTCTTCATCCTCACAAATCTAAAGTTTTTTAAACCTTTTTATTTTCCTATTTCTATCCATGTTTTGTTCCATTCCTTTGTGTGAACTCATATCTCATGCATTTCTTCTTGTGCAAGCTTGCATATGACAAGAAGCATAACTTGACGTTTTATATACCATTCACTCAAACTTCATCTACTCCAGAACACCTCCCAGTAACTGCAGAAGCAAACACAAACCTTTGCACAGCCTAAAAATTGGATAAAGTACTGAAAAAACTACAGGTGTACAATGCATCTAAAAAATGTCAATAAATATAATTTTCACCTTGTTTGTCCCATATATTTTTATATATTTCATGCAAGTATTTTTATATATTTTTATATATTTCGTGCCAAAAGCATTTATATATTTTTTTGCAAGTATTGACCCCATTTATTCTCCAAACCCAACCTGGTAATCTTCACGAAATTTTGTTTCAGAGTTACTGTTTGCTGTGTAGTTTGTCTCCTCTCTTCTCCTATCATGCCTAACGACATATATTTCCATCTTTTTATGATTCTCCATGCAGAAGCAAAGAACTTGACAATGCAGGCATGTAGATACTCATATATGGAAAGCATTGGTTTCTATACTAATTGTCTGCACAGCCACCCCAATTAGTTTTCTTACTAAAATGCCTGCAAATACAATGTCCTTGATTGCAGAAACAATAAACATGGCAGTGCAGGGTACTAGACACTCGCATAAGCAAAGCAATCCTAAGGAAACCATGTCAACCTGACAGTTATCCGGACCAAAAAAATCTTTTAAAGCAGAATAATTTGTCAGTTTCATTTTTGAATCAAAGCTGTTGGTGCTTTTGCCAGAAGACAAGAGATCAAAAAACTCCTCTTGTAAACAAGTGCAGCCACTAGAAATTCTTGTTCCAGTAAAAGTAAATACAAAGTTTGCATAACGCTGATAAACTCATCCAGTTTAACTGAACAATGAAAAGAATTCTTGTATATTTTACGCTCTACCTGAATTATGGTTTTCACAGGAACTTCATGAGCCTGAAGATATTGGCAAACCATAACAAAGGCCCACGGCTTGCTGGCACTTTCATCTTGAGTGAGACATTTTGCCACTAAATTTTCAAGTTCCTTTTTATGTTCCACAAAATCATTGGGGAGATACTTCAGCAAAAGTGTTGCTAGCTGCAAAAGCTCTGTCCTTAAGGGCTCACTGTACTCTGCACTTACCTGGAATGATAATAATATGACATCAAAGTTGCTGAAAAAAAGTTTGCAAACGTTGTATAGTTCAAAACATTACAAGGAACAAAATTGTAACTTTTATATTTCATATCAATCTTAAATGGTCAAAAATTAAAATGACTAAAATACAGTTGGAGAGTCCAAAGTAACAACAAGAGTGAAACAAACAAGTTAGACTTTATACCTTTTCAGGTGGATCAAGCATCTTTTCAACAATAGTTTTTATAATCGAAGGACCAACAACATCCAAATTTTGACCATTTTGAAAGGCATGGACCAACATAGGAAGAATCAAAATTTGCATAGCAATGACTACTTCATCCTGTGTCAGTTCCTTGGACTCAAATAAATTCAGAAAGTACATCAGAATTTCCTTCTTCATTTGAGGGGTGTATCCTTCTGCAACCTGTTTCCATGAATTAGTTTGCACATTAGACTCATCTTAAGAAGAAGACCAAATCATATCAAATTTTTCTTTCTAGTAAACATCTGCAGTTTACAAATACTTATAATGAGGTTCAACCACAAACTGAAATGCCAGAATATGGTAACTAACAAACCTCAATCATGTAAAATTCTTTTAAAAAGGTGTAGTCGATGTGACTCCTGACCAAGAAAATTGATAACATATCAAAAAGAACACCAACTTCACTTTTATTGTGCCTTAGATAATTTAGAAAACACTTGATGAGCCTCTTGCTTTCTTTCACCTGCATTAGTTGTTCAGGTATTAGAAATAGCATTAAGACCATAGTATTAAGAAATAGCATTAGAAATATCATTGGTTTCTTGCAAAAAAATGATGCATAGTTTCCCATCTTTTTCAACACTGCTCCCTTCTCTTTCTCAATCAAGCATTAATAAATGGATTACAAATCTCAACTAACAGGGTCTTATATGATAATAATATAATAATTACACCTCATCCACACCAATTCAGAGGGATTTGAACCTGGTTGCCACATTAATACAAGCACAATCACCTCACTGCTTGCTGCTAGAACACAAAAAGCTTCTATAAGAAATATTTCTCAAAAAAAATTACACATCTGGTTAAAGCAAAGTACCTCCCACATTGCCTTGTTGAAATTATGTAGCTGTGGTCGGTATTTAACTCAACAAAGTCAAAGAGAAATATAATATTATTTTACTGTTCATGTCCGCCCCAACTTGACAGGTAGGCGCCACCTCTTGAAAGGGTTTGACCCTTGGTCAAAGCCCACATGGATTGACACCTATATATTGACATTTTTGGACCTCCCCATTGGCATCTCACCAATTCAGTCTGTCCAAGAAGAAGACTTCTGTTCACCCGTGCTAAGGAGGACACTTCAAGTTGACCAGAAAAGTTTGACCACCTTTATATCTGTTTGAACGGCGTTGACTTGCCATTTTTGGGCTGTTTGACTTGGAATCTTTCACTGGTTATTGGACCGAATCTCTGGGCATCATTGAATAGACTGTTGACCAAATCTCAGGGCAGAAATCTGGACGTTTACCGAAACCTGTTTGACCAGTGTTGACTGCAGGTCAACTGTGGCTGTTTGACCATATTTTCTGAGGGGGTTGCAGGGCCAAAATTCGGCCTTTTTTATCGCAGTTTACCAGGAGCAGCAGAGGCTGAAATTCGGCCTGTTGACCAGATTTGACCAGCTGAACAAGAGTCTGACTTTTCTCTCTCCTTTGACTAGGTTTGACTTGGAAAGTGGTATGGTCTATTTCACTATGTTTTGACTAGAAAATTCAGATGTACATTTGATTGAATTGGACAATTTCTCCTAAGAAAAGATTGTTGGGTTTTTCCCTGGTTTGGGTTTACCCCAGATAAATTTTTGTGTCACTTGTGCATCATTGTTTTACTGTGATCTTTACTGCCCTACTGTATTTATGGTTGAAAGTTTCTGAAGTGTAATTGCTTAATGATCTGGAATGTGCTAAAGATATAATTGTATAATTGAAAGTAATTGTCTGGTAGAAAATTGTGTTTGTCTTAATTGCACCCTAAAAAAAATCAACATGATATCAGAGCTTTGGTGAAGCAAAAAGGGTATTGAAATCACTTTTAAAGATACCTACTTCTGCAATCTGATTGTTTGACCAGATCTATGACCATGGGCTCCTATACTAAGACAGAAAAAAAGTCGGAAGGTGCAACAAAATTCAGGGCATGGAAGACAAGGATTGATTTTATTCTTGCAGAGAATGATGTTTTGGAGTATGTGAGGGGTAAGGTTCTAAACCACAGGATAATGAAGGAAAAGCAAGATACAAGAAGAATAAAATCACAGGCATGAGAATTATTGTTGAATCCATCAAAGATCATTAGATTCCATATGTCTCAGGTTTGGACTCTTAAAAGAAGATGTATGATGTCTATTACCACTCAAACAAGCAGGAGACCTAAGAGAGGTTCCTATGGGGGCAACTGCTAGGCCAAGGGCAACAATGGAGACTTAGCCCACTGTCACCACAACTAAGACTCCCTGCTATTTATGGACTTTCACCAAGAGGAGACTCAGTAGATCAAGAAGTCACTTGTAACGTATAGATCAATGGATAGGCATGAAGTGACCCTAAAAACCTTTTCCCTAGGATGGAATGAAGGATGGCACTTGCTTGCCCTTTAAGCAAGGGACTTGATCTTCTAGGGAGAGGGGGTGAGGATTGGTGGGTTGAGGTGGAAGAAAGAAAGTTAAAAAGGAGGCTCTCAATCCCTAGAATCCTTTGGGAACTTGGATTCCCGAGTAGTCCTTGATAAATCAGCTTTGATGAAGAATGGGACCACACGAGGCCAAGTGGACCCGACCCAACTTCGGGGATGAAATTTAGCAACCAATCATATTCCTATCCTGGAAAAGGTGAGAGGAAAGGATCAAACAAGAATTTTACTTCAAAAGGTCAAATTGATCCAAATCGGTACTACCCTTGGGAATACCTAGGCAAAACATGATCCTAGAGCTAGGGCTTAAGGTATCCGGAGATTCCACTGTCGGAATTGGCCCAAATTCGGAGGAGAGTGAGGGGTCCCACTAGCACAGTTGCCTCTAGGAGATAGAAGGTTTTCTGTGGTTAGATTCTCGGGGAATTGATGCCCTAGGTGACCTAATGGGGCTAGACCTTGGGAAAAGGGGAAAAATGTGAAGAGAGGAAAATGATCACCCTTTTGTGAAGGACCAGTGTCTGATTCACTTGGGGATATGGAGTCAAGGATAATAATGAAGAAGAATTTGGTTTCTTGTTCAAGGAGGCCTAGAAAGTCAACTCCGTCCAATGTTAAAGGAAAGATAAGAAAAGTGACTTTCAAGTATTTATACTACATACAGATGGTGCAAGTTTATCGAGATAAAATTATCCCTAGGACATTTCATTCATCTAACAATGGCCCATACATAGAATAAGAGAGATATACGCATAATTCCACATTTAAATCATGCAGCAATTAGTGCTATTTAAAGTGAAATCCAATAGTATGTAGCAACAAGAAAAATAGCATCAAATTTACACTTACAATGTTAGAGAGTATATCCAACCAGCTTCACATTTGCACATAAGAATCTCGAAGATAGAAATAGCACAAATCCATACATCAAAATTCATCCATCATCCAAAAAATCTCCACTAGGGAAAAAATGTGAAATTCTCTTAAGAGAGAGAGATCCCAATTCAAGTGATGATACATATGAATTCAACTAAATCCTATTTATACATCATTTAGGAGTTCGAATTAGCCTATGGGCCTACATTAGCCCCTAAAAACAACATAATGTGCAAATAACTCTAACTTTTGGTGACAAGCCGACCAAACTAGCTCATACATGGAATAATAAGCCTCGTAAGAAGTCAACTACTGTCGTAGGGCCTTCTAGGAAGCATACTAGGGTCCATGAGTAACATGATGATGCATGGGACACATCAAAAGTGTTGGACAACGGGTTTTGCCCCTTGTTCTCCAAACAATAAACTAGTGGTGCTCCTTGTGGATGTGGGGGCACACAAATGACCTCATGGTTCTCCAAATGAGTCGACAATGCCTATAGACCCTCCGTGAAGGCTCTGTTGCTAGAATAAATGTTGTCGTGTCATCGTACAAGCCCTGGGACACCTGCCAAGTGTGTGGTGCACCTTTGGGGTTAGTTGGCCATAGTGTACCAAATGCATCTTCCTCGTCTCAAAGGTGGATCTCTAGCAATCTCTGAACATCTGTAGGGATCCATGGAGTACTGTCTACTGCTATGGAGGCCCGTGGCTCCCGACACACTCCCTATATGTTCCAATATAGCACTCTGGAAGATTAGGACCCCATATAGGGAGACCAAACCCAAATGGACACCATCTGTAATCTTGCATAAAATCCAATGCGTCCCCTAGCCTTCCAGTACAACAACTCATAAGAGTAATCGTGTTAAAATGCTTACAAACCATAGACAACAAAGTGGGCACTTCATAATGGCATGCCCTTCCGTAGCGGGCTTTGGCATATGTTAATGTCTCCAAGCTCCAAAGGGAGTTAGCCAAGTACCTTATTAAGTGGTTTCTACCCTTAGAGGGGATAGTATGTTCAAGATCAACCCTTCAAACGGTGGTGGCACATGACCAAGATGTGAAATGGAGTAGGGAATGATAGGGGCAATCCTGCGCCATAAAATTGGGGCATAGGGGTTACTAGATAAGGGGAAGCCCACACCTTCGTATATGATGTGTAGGAGGGATCAATCGTGGTACATGAGGTGCCCTGGCCTTGATTTTTCCACCCTTATTTATATGGACCCAAATGGGAAAAAAGATGAATGGGGATATATTGAATAGAAAGGGAGTAATATATGTGGATAAAGGAATGGGACCACGCACCCAAAGTCGGGGTTTCCCAAGTAGTACCACCCTAGAACCAAATGGTCAATAAAAAAGATCCCATGGGACTACGATCCAAGGGTAACATCCAAAAGAGATCAAGGGGACAAGAGCACAAACTAAGCCCACTCTTTCCACCAAATCCCCCCATCAATCCATGCCCAGAAGTGTCTATGATAAGTAAACCCAATACTCAATTACCAAATGACAAGACATACCTTTAGATTCGGGAGGCCCACCTTCAAACATACAATCAATACAGATGGGTGAGGGACCACATGGCCGACTCAGGTGGCCGAGAAATGGCACAATGAGCTAGTTGAAAGCTACAAGGGGCTGTTGACTACTGGCTGAGGTCCATCATGGAGAAAAATTTCTCCTAGGGATATCACCCACGAAGTGGTGGGTAACATTTGGCTCCAACTAGGATGTGATCTCTCGAAGAAGTGGGCAAGGCTACTCGAACGAGAAGTCAAGAGAACTCCAGCAACCTCTCAGTCACCGTAAACCTGTTATCCATACATGTCAGCAATCAAAGCCATGGGGCAACATGTTTTTCACAGTGTCTTATGATCACCCATACTTAATGTTTACCTATAAAATCAACAAGTAATAAAAAGATACATTTTCAGTCCAAATGCAACTAATCTATTATAAGAAATATCATATGAAGCTAGTTTTAATGCAAAAAAAATTATGCAATGCATCCTACTCTAACATGCATATAGTACATCGTCAAGTATCAAGAAAAGGAGTGATTTGACTTATCTTGACTGGCTGAGGCTAAAGTTTGCCATCGAGTTTAGCAATGTAGTAATAGTCATCCCCAACTTTCCCATGAATCTTGACGGAAACCAAATCTTTGTCCACTAAGACCAAGTCCCCTACTTTATATTCTTTTTTAGGCTTCCACCCTTTGCTTGGTTTGTGATTTGGCCTTTTCAAAATACGAACCTCTTGGGAAGGGAGAATGGTAGAAGGTTTCTCGGTGTCATGCGCTTCATATTAGGGTCCAGGCTTAATCACATGAGATAGGTAGGTGGGTCCTCTATGAAGGATAAAAGGGGTCCCATCGGAATGAGGGATGGCAGCATATGATAGGTCCATTTGAACAGGACCCCCAACAGTAGCTCCCCATTTCCTAGATGGCAACATTGTTGAGTTTTTTGAGTGTTGGGGTAGCTTCGAATGTGCTCTAGCTCCCAAACTTTGTGGAGGGACTAGAGTACATGAGATCTCCAGGACCCAGAAAGAGATTTGGGAAATTCCATCCAATTTGGGAGATAATTAAATAATTAATATTTTTAATTAAGGACCCTAAGTCTAACTTAGGAAAATTAAAATATTAAGGGTAATTAATTTAAACATGCGATGGAAATGACTTAAGTCACACGGATCAAGCCTTCATTTAATCTTAGCCATCGATTCAAGAGTAGATCATGGTCGTTGGTTTCCCAACAAGAAAGTATAAAGGAAAGGCATGGGGGCAATTGAAGAACACACACATGGAGGCAGAGCACTAAGACTAAGCTCAAATTCTAAGGCAGATTTGCTAAGAATTTTCAGAAGTGTTTCAGCTGCAGCGAGGGGTAGTATTGGCTAAGGGGATAGTCTAATCCTCTATTTTAAAAATCGGCCTGACCGAAACCGACCAGGCCTGGTCGACCGAGCCGGTAGGGTGGCCGGTCCGACCAGGTAGAAAACCAGCCAGGCTGGCCGGTTTATTACCGAGCCGGCCGGTTTTTGTAATGGCTCGGCCGGCTCGGTAACAAGCCGGTCAACCAGGCCGAGCCCGATTCAACCAGACCGAGCCATAACAGCCGGCCGGTGGGCCCAAAAAAGTCGGTTTTGTGGACTTGAAAATGAATTTTAATTCGCTGTTAGGGTTTTTTTAGGTTGTCTAAGCCCCTGGTAGCTGTCCAAATACCCTTATCAAATGGTCCATGGTGTTTCATGTCTCAGTAGTGGCATTCCTTCCAATTCTTGAACTAAGAATCTCGTAAATTGTACCACTCAGTTGTGAACTTGTAAAGCCAACAAATTTCAAATAAGTTGCTACAGGAGGGTTACAAAAATACAATAAATATTTTGACAAAATAAATAATTATGCCAGGAACATTGATAATTTTGATGATTATGAATTTTAAATCAACAGAAAATATCAGTAATACTTGTGTTTGTCCTTTGACAAGAGGTCTAGCTATGTTTTCTCTTTATTAGAGGTTGATAATAGAGGAATTTCTTCCTAATTATGAGATACCCAAGGAGACATATACGATGCCAGAATTAAAAACTAAGAATAGATTCTGCCAAATTTAATGTCCTAGAGTATCCTTCACTATTCTCCCATCTCCTTTTATACTCTTGCTTTCCTGAAAGCCCAGAAAATACAAACCTTAAAGGCATATTGACTGTGGTGACTATTCTTCTCAGTTATTTTTGTCCTCTCTTATTAATTCATTATTGACAGGGCGAATAAAGTGCATTACTTCCCCTTGGGACTTCTGCCAAAACACAAACCAAACCCTTTTTGACACCATTCTAGCCATCTTGTTATTTAATTGAATCCCTGTAGTTTTAAGCCCTCTATGCAGGATCTTGTTATTTATGAACCCTTTCTTTCTCTATCTGAAACATTCACATACAAAAAAAATTGCTGACAATACCATTTATGCCGTACTTACTACCGGATCATTCAGATGCTTGATAACACTCATCAATAAGTTACTGATCACTATATGTACAAGTTAAGATTTAGCTTTTGTAGCTTAAGGGTCTAGCTTAATTTATCAAAAAGATGTTTTTATGATGTCCTCTGATTTTTCAATCACATACCAATGTGCAATATTTTGTGGGGGTACCAGATTATATTTATTCAATATGACAGTGAGATGAGATCTACATCAATAGATTCTTGTTCTCTACAATAAGTTAACATGCACGATATGATATTTCAGTCAGCTGCTTGCAGTACAGCACAATGGAACATGGACACAGTAGCTTCTTAAAGCAAATATTCAAAAAATATGAAAATTGTTTTCACATACCAAGTACATGCCAGTAGTTACTAGTTACTAGTGACTATTCATGTTTTGTTGTAGAGGCCATTTAGAGCCTCCTTAGTTATGTTTTTTGTTTTGATCTCTATATCATCATCATGTATTGGTCCTTGGACAGTGCACTCGGTGCAATTTTGATATAATGGATATATTCATTAGCCTACTTTTATCATATGTTGTCTTTTGTCTATATTGTAATGCTTTGTGTTTGGAAACATGAATAAAAATCTTTAAATTTATGTTTTTGTACAAAAAAATTAATATTTAATGTATTTTTTACAAAAACCGAGTCATTACCGAGTCATTGAAACCTGGTCGACCGAGTCATTACCGATTCCGAGTCATTACCGAGTCATTACCTCGACCTGGTAGCTGACCGATTCCGTTTTATAAAACATTGGTCTAATCCTAGAGCCAAGAATCAGTAAGAGGCAAAGAGGCATCAACCAGGAGCAGCGCAAAGAAGCAGGGGTAGCAGCAACAGCTGCGCAGCGCAAAGGTTTTCAGCCGCTACACAAGTGCTACGCGGGCCCAAAAAGGGTAGCGCTGAACCACCAAGAGGCCCCCAAGGTTACGTAAAGGCCATTCAGGGCAGCGTAGGGACTGCGCCACCTAGTCTAGGGTTACACAGCCCTCTCTAGGTCAGCGCAGAGGCTAGCAGGGCTGACGCAGGTAGCTTCGAGGGAAACACTGGGGTTTCTAGAGGCAGAAAGTTGTTGAGTTCTGTAAATCACGTTTGAGGGTGTGAATCAGTCAAGTTTTCAGTGTCCAGAACATTATGTATTTTTGCAAATCTATTTTTCTCTATCGAGTTAACCAGTAAGGTACCTAGATTTGTTGTATTCAGAAACTACTTAATAATATAAACCCTCCAGCAGCCAAAAGACCGATTTTCCCGCATTGGGTTTTTCCAGGTACAGTTGTCCAGAAAATCTTGTGTGTCACTTTGTCTATGTGCATGTATCTTTTGCTTAGATCTGAATCGTTGAAGAACTGTTATGTGTTTACTTCGATGTTAATCTGACTTTTCAGCATTAATAACTTGATTAAGAAGGAGAAGTATAACCAGATCTAACAGTAGGGTTTCTACATAAAGTAATATTCAGAAATTTTCACAAACATCCCCCAACATTAGGAATATCAATGACAACAACATCCATGAAAAGGGATATATCGGGGTTCCTAGCCAAAGAGACCTTAAGATCCTTAATGAGTCCCTCCACTTCCACAGGTTAAGAGTTAAATCCACATACTTTCTTGTATGGTCGGGTGATCCTAAGACCCAATCACTTCATAACAGTTAAAGGCATGATGTTTGTGGAAGCCCCTGAGTCAAGCATACAATTATGGAGATAAAGGTCATTGATAGCCAAAGTGAGCATAAATGGTTCGTGTCCGGGGTTACGATCTAGAATGTGAATGTTTTGCAAGTCTTCAGGTAGTGCTTCCTCTTCAAAACCCAAGGACCTCTTAATTTGTTGTTGTTGTTCGGGAAGCTTAGCACTCTCTTTCAAAGGGGCAGATACGGTCATCTTTAGCAACATCCATGTCAATGTTGAGCCCAGCATGTTTTCCCTTTTCTTTCCTTTTGATGTTTCCTCCTTTTTGAGGGCTCTTTTTAAGTTCAACTTTATTTTGGGAATCCTTTTTTGGAGGATCCCTTGAAAGGGCTTTCTCTTTAGGAAGCTCTTTAGAGGGGGCATATTTGGGAGGATCTCGCTTGGGAAGAGAGTCTTCTTTGTTAGGTTCCTTGGAGGTTGCGGGGTCTTTGTTATTGTCTCTTCGTGAATATTGGACCCCTTTGAATCTTCCACTAAGCTCATCAGCATTTAGAATAGGTTTCTCTTTCTCGTCTTTGGTTTTTACATCATTGATGGGAGGATGTGTGTATGAACCCCCGAGCAGAATGTTGAATATATCGAATTCCACGAGATTAGTTTGCTCGTTTGTTTCATCATCATCACTCTCATCATTCTCACTAGGCTCATCTTCAGAGGATGAATCTTGGTCCACTGCATTTGTTGGAGCCAACGTGTTTGGGAGTTGAGATGAGCTAGGATTATCTTCCTCACATTGCTTTCTTGGAAAAGGCTTCCCTTTCAAAATATAACTTGACCTTTGGGCCTTCTCCAAAGCAGTGATTTCGTTCATAACAATTCGATCTCGTGAATGGACTTCCTCGGTAAGATTTTCCATCTTCTTGAGGATAGCCAAAAGGGTTTCTTTGTGTTGATCCTTTGATTTCTCCTTCTTCGTCTCTGTTTGGCTTTGGGGAGGTCATCAACATTCATTTTTGAGATACAAAGGTTTTCTTCAACTTGCATTACCATCTCTTTAGCTTCGGCCAATGTGGAGGGTTTCTTGTCTCTTAAGGCATAAGTTAGGTGGCCCCCTACGGCTTTGACAAACTTATCAAGGATGTTGGCATCGGAGGGCTTTAGGTGATCAGGGATATCCCGGACAACCCTATCAAACTTTTGAATGAATTCTCGGATGTCTTCCCTTCCCCTTGATATTTCATAAAAAATTCAATGTTGAAGGTTACTTGGGCATTGCAAGACCACCTTTTCTTGAATAAGTCTTCAAATTCATCAGACTCACTAATGCATCCTGGGGGGAGACTAAGGTACCATTCTCTAGCTTGTCCCTCAAGTGATAAATCAAAAAGCATCATGATCCTATCTTACTCAAAGATCATCCTAGGAGACAAGTGCCAATAAAATTATTCAACAAGGTCACGGGCACTCATAGTGGCATCTTCTTTGAACCTAAGTAACCATCGGTTGTATTTTTCAGGTAATGGTTTGGGATCATCACACAACTTCAAAGGAGAAAATACACTGACTAGTCACCAAATGTCTTTCACTTTTGGTCATCTTGCTTTTCTCAGTGCTAGAAGTCCCTGCCATTTTTGGAGTAACATCAATGACTTTTTCAAACTAAGGAAGAAGGGTGGTTCCAACAAGTGATGGTTCACGTCCCCTTCTTCTTACAGCAGTCGTAGTTAGAGGAGGAATATTGACACCTTCAAACAAACTAGTGGTTTTGACAACAAACGAAGTCGCCAAAGGAATAATGAGTGTCATCAATGAATCAATACCTCAATGATTAACTAGGGAGGCAAACCTGCTTCCTCCCCAGCAATGGCGCCAGAAATGTTACCACTCAAACCTGGTTCACGTCCCCTTCTTCTTACAGCAGTCGTAGTTAGAGGAGGAATATTGACACCTTCAAACAAACTAGTGGTTTTGACAACAAACGAAGTCGCCAAAGGAATAATGAGTGTCATCAACGAATCAATACCTCAATGATTAACTAGGGAGGCAAACCTGCTTCCTCCCCAACAATGGCGCTAGAAATGTTACCACTCAAACCACCAGGAGACCTAAGAGCAGTTCTTATGAGGCAAACTGTTATGCTAAGGGCAACGATGGAGACTTAGCCCACTGTCACCATAGCTAAGACTCCCTGCTCTTTACGGACTTTCACTGATGGGAAGAGACCTAGTAGATCAGGAAGTCACTTGTAACGTATAGATCAATGGATAGGCATGAAGTGACACTAGAAACCCTTTCCCTAGGATAGAATGAAGGATGAGACTTGCTTGCCTTTTAAGCAAGGGACTTGATCTTCTAGGGAGGGGGGTGAGGATTGGAGGGTTGAGGTGGAAGAATGAGAGTTATAAGGAGGTTCTCTATCCCTAGAATCCTTTGGGGACTCGGATTCCCGATTAGTCCTTGATAAAAAAGATTTGATGAACAATGGGACCACACGAGGCCAAGTGGACCCGACCCATGTTCGGGGATGAATTTAGCAACCAATGATGTTCCTATCCTAGACAAGGTGAAAGGAAAGGATCAAATAAGAATTTTTACTTCAAAAGGTCAAATTGATCCAAATCAGTGCTATCCTTGGGAACACCTAGGCAAAACTTGATCCTAGAGTTAGCGCTTGAGGTATTCGGAGATTCCACCGTTGGAATTAGCCCAAATTCGGATGAGAGTGAGGGGAACCACCAGCACGATTGCCTCTAGGAGATAGAAGTTTTCCTATGTTAGATTCCCAGGAAATTGATGCCCTAGGTGACCTAATGGGGCTAGACCTGGGGAAAAGGGAAAAAATGTCAAAATGAGGGGAAAATGATCACCTTTTGGTGAGGGACCAGTGCCTGATTCACTTGGGGATATGGAGTCAAGGATAATAATAAAGAAGAATTCGATTTCTTGTTCAAGGAGGCCCGGAAAGTCAATTTCGTCCAATGTTAAAGGAAAGATAAGAAAAGTGACTTTCAAGCATTTACACTTCATACAAATGGTGCAATCTTATCGAGATAGAATGATCTCTAGGACATTTGATTCATCTAACAATGGCCCATACATAGAATAAGAGAGATAGACACAATTCCACATTTAAATCGTGCACCAATTAGCCCTGTTGCAACAAGAAAAGTAGCATCAATTATACACTTACAATGTCAAAAAGTATATCCAACCAGCATCACATTTGCACATAAGAAGCTCCAAGATAGAAATAGCCCAAATCCTACATAAAAATTCATCCATCATCCAAAAATCTCCACCAAGAAAAAAGTGTGAAATTCTCTTATGAGAGAGAGATCCCAATTCAATTGATGATAGAAATGAATTAGACTAACTCTTTTTTATACATCATTTAGGAGTTTGATTTAGCCTATGGGCCTACATTAGCCC
The DNA here is from genome assembly GCA_034641835.2 of Pinus albicaulis. Classification (NCBI taxonomy): domain Eukaryota; kingdom Viridiplantae; phylum Streptophyta; class Pinopsida; order Pinales; family Pinaceae; genus Pinus; species Pinus albicaulis. The sequence goes on along the minus strand of JAXQQM020086370.1, from coordinate 58,292 downwards.
CTAAAAACAACATAATGTGCAAATAACACTAACTTTTGGTGACAAGCCTGTAATATCCCGAAAGGGAAATAGACAGCAATACAAGCATACGACAATATAGGAAATGCCGAAAATAGAACATAAAGCAAATACACATAAAAATGCCGGAAATGCTAAGCCATTTTATTAATCTAAGAATATAATGAGATATAATGGATAATCAGAATAAATGCACCTATCCTTGCTCAAGGCAAGTGAAGAACCCTCTCAGAAAAACAAAAAGAAATGGTCGCGCGTAGACTGCGTCCTGTACCGAGAAACCGCCGTAGAAATCACGCTCGCCGGGAAAGAATCGGGAACTAGGGCCGATCCCCACACCGAATAAGCCGAAATCGGAAGGCTAGTCGTACTCAATCGTGACAAAACCCAGAAACCGTGAAGCAAGGGCTCCACCTCCGAAAATCCACCAAACTACCCCTCCTCAATGAAAACGCTGTCTCTCCCAGGAACAGCGCAGAAGCTCAAGGAAAACGCTGGGAAAGGGGCAAAAATCCTCCTGCAAAACCTCCGGCTGAAACAACAATCTCCCAAGACTGAAAAACGCTGAAATCACCAACCAAACCACCTCACAACTACGCTGCACATCAATGACTGCGTCCTCCCTGCTGAAACTGCGTCCTCTCTCCTGAACTGCGCAGTCACTTCAAGGGGCTGCTTCTCTGCAAAACGTCCACCCAAAATCCACTGCAAATCACCTACAGAAACTGAAGGAAATACCTTGCTCGAGCAGGCACTCGAAGTCCCCCGGAGCCAAGGGCGAGATCTTCGACCGGAGACACTCAGTTCGCACTAAACAGTGCTGCAGACCGACTAAACAACCGGCGTGCTGAAGTAGACAGAAGTCTAGCTCTCAATATCAATAACATATCAATAATGCCAAATGGAGTGAAACCCCCACCTTTTATAGTGCTAGCTCCCTCAAAACCCTAACTGCATCCTTAAGTTCCTCTTTGACATGCGCAGTTACCTTAGGAGCCTACGTGAGGCCTCTCTCATGTGTGGGTGGACCCCCAAGGCTTTCCCCTTTAAGTTACAACGTTCATCTACTAGGAAGCACTTTATTTTATTAAAGTGAGTTGACCCCCTTTTTCTCACTTTATTTATTAATTTTACTATAGTCGGCAAAACTATACAAAGATCAAATATTCCAATTAGCGGTGCTAATTAGGAATATTACAGTCTCCCCCGGCAAAACGTTGCTTGTCCTCAAGCAACTGAAGTGATGGATGCTGCAATGTCTCCTCGCTCTCCCAAGTGGCATCCTCATCCGGCAAAAATTGCTTGTCCTCAAGCAACGCTCGAACAAGCCTACTCTCTAGCTGATGCTCCCTACCAATACTGCAAAATGTGCCTGGGTCCCACTGAAACCTCTCTGACCTCTGCATCACCCTGATACAAAGGGATATCTCAATGCCAGGATCCCAAAGTGACCTCTCACAGTAACAGTCAACCAATAATCCCCCCGGATCCCATCGCCACCATGGCCAATAATCGCCCAAGTCCCACGGCTCGGACTGTGCACTGCCTCTGGCTATGACTAATGCTCTAAGAGGTGAAGACCACCAATAAGCATCAATGCTCCTGGGCTCCTGCTGCGTTGTACCTGTAGTTGCATATGCTACCCCTCCAACTGCATACCAACTCATCACCTCTCTCCAATCCAAGTCATGACTCAATCCCATGCCGATCCTGCTCTCCTGAAATTGGGAAGGAGTCCTGAAGTAACGACAACTGGTGCCCTCCTGCCGACTGGGATCTGTAACATCTACTATGTCCAAGGGCCCCTGCTCCACTGTGCTCCCTACGAAGAATACCGTACCATCAAGAGGGTACCAACTCATGATCTCCCGCCAGTCCATCTTGGAGGAAGCATCTGATGTAGCAACAACAACTGCATGTGGAACATGCCTGGAAGGTTGCCGCCAACTCGTAATCATCTCCCACTGCCAAACTATCACATCTACCTCCAACATCTCCAGAGGATATGGATCTGTAGCTGCTGTCACAGTACTCGGTGTCTGTGCATCTGATTGCTCCACCTCAAAGGATGACCCCAATGCTAGCCACATATCCATCATAGGCTCAATGTGGGCACCCATCTGGACCTCACCCAAGGAAATGTCATGCCTGATGTCCATAGTATCCTCCTCTGCTGACTCAGGCTCCATCATGTGCTGCTCTAGCCGAAGCGTCACAAGTGACTCATCACCCAGAGTATCTCCTATACAGTCCCCTGACTGCTCACCCTGCACACTGTAATACGGCTGCAATCTACTGTCATCATACCTGCATGACTGCTCTTGCTCCACAGAAGCAACCTCAACTGATCCTATGGAATCACATGAAAGAGAGTCCTCACCCTGGTATACAGAAGGAATGCCCTCCTGTTCTACCTCCGCCACCTCATTTGCAGTGAATATGCCATCCACCCTCTCGATGAAGTGTCGACACAATGTCTGGAGTCCGGACGCATGCTGGGATGCTACCTCTGCTGAACCCAATATCCTCTGCTCATGCATGATCTCAACATGCCCTGAGGGAAAAATGATGCATGTCTCCCTCATGACCTGCTCCCCAAGCGTAGGCTCAGCAATGACTAATGTGCCACCACTGCAGAGGATCATCTCATCCCCTAAACTATGGTTGTCAACTAGCGTACTGACCCAGTGCCACTGCTGAGAAGTCTCTCGCCTAGTGTGCTGAGGGCCATCCAAATATCTTGGGTGTGCCTCACGGACCCTGCTGCTCATGCCCAAAGTGCCAAAGGACAACAACAAAATCAGTTGTGCCCACGAGTGATGTAGAAGAGTGTCGGATGTGTGAGTCCCCACAGATACCATCAAGTATCGCTCCTCTGTCTCCTCATCGATCCTGTGTGAAATACCCCCAAAGGTAAGCCCAGTGTCCCTGTCCATGAGTCTCTCTGGAAGCAATGCTCTAAGACCCTGCTGTGCAGCACCGTATGCCCTCGCATACCACTGATCATCCATATACTCCTCAACATGCCACTGCACACTGAGGCATACCCCTATATACTGCTGGATACCATGTGCTACTGCTGTAGCACCTTGTACCATCTCGTGCCTTGATTGTGTCCAGGCATCGGTCACTCTCCGCATGCTCTCAATGTGATGTAGGATACTCCTACTCCACAATGCAGTCCCACACACTATGGTACACCACCATGCTACTCCATGTCCACCGGCAATCCACCGCTCAATGCTAGAGGCTCCCACACATCTCTGGATGTGATGACCTAGAGTTGTGCCTCTACATGTCGGACTACCACCAATTGGTAACATCGTCTCCACCGTCGTATCACTATACCTGCCGACGAAAGGATCATCACTCCAAATCCTCCTCAAGGGGTCCGAGAAGTGAACCTCCCTGTGTGTCAGTAGTGTTACCACCACTGCTCGGCTCTGCTGCGTCCTCTGTGCCCCACACAAAGGTGAAGAATCCTTGGCCCCATACAAGGCGCCATCTGGTGGCCTGCCAATGCCACTTCCTCCGACAAAATCCTGCCAAGGTATGTTGACCATCCCATGATCCCGTGTACGAGTGTCATACCAAAACAACCTAGGGAGTCTGCCCATAAACTGGTTGGCCACTGGAGCTGACCGAAACTGCACATGCTCTACTACTAGGCCAACTGTACTCTCCAAGACATAGTCAGCCGACCTGCCTGGGAGACGATAGGTGATCCCACCTGGATCCCAATGCCAATCTGGGGTTCCTGTAATCCCCATGCATAGAAACTCCTGCTAAGCTACACTTGGATCCATCACCATCTCCATAGTCCGCTCCACCGAGTACCAACTCAAAATCTCTCTCCATCCAACCTCAACATGTGGATGTTGTACCCTGTGCAACTCTGATCGGCTCATACCGCTAGCCAAGTCAACAAATGAGATCTGACTAGGTGGCTCTGCCTCTCTCTCTCCAACGAAAAGAGATGACCCAACAACACTGCTAGTCCCATCCATGTGTGCCTGAAGGGGAATGATCTTACGCTCCAAAGTGCCCTCTGATTGTACCATCAGGGAATCCAGTCGTTCCCCAATGCGGACCAACTTGGCCGCCGACTTGGCACAAGTCACTCTCATACCCTCCAGCTCCTGGTCCTGCAACAAAATGGCCTCCCGTACTGACATGGCCTTCTCTCTCAGAACTCGAAGGTCCGTCCGAAGTCGATGATACCGCTGTCTGCGACCATCATCCAAAACCTCTGTACCTGCTAGTGCCTCATCGAAGGTGGATATATCTCCTAACGCCTCACCCATCTGTCGTGTGCTGCTACCACCTGAAGACTCGGACACGACTTCGGTCATCACCTCAATGGATGGCTCTACTGAGGTAGGCTCTACCTTCTCCACTACCACATCAACCGACATGGCCAAGGAGGTCTCCAATGAGGGGGAATCCTGTGTCACACTAGGTGTAACCTCAGACTCCCTGCAATCCTGTGTGCCCTCATCCTCCAAGTGCGAGGTAACCATTTTAATGGTTTCCCTCTCCGATACTCGGTCAAGCTGGAAAGAGGTATCCAACTTGTCCAACCAAGCTTTTTCTGAGCGCCTGGATGACCCGTCAAATGTCGGTAGATGGAATCTGTCCACTGTGCGCTGTAAGCCCCCATCATGTGAGCGCCTGTTCCCTCTATGAAAGTTGTGAGGTCTACTATCACGCTGGAGCTGAACATAATCTCTGAATGAGAGAGCCTCCATGAACTCCTGCCCGTATGCCTGGTACTCTGCAAAATAGTCACCCATGTGGCCCGGTTCCGACTCTCGCTGTGCTGCTGCCCCTATGTCTTCATCCAGAAAAGTGGGCATGGTAGGACGTGTGGGTGTATGTGATGCCATATGCTGAGTGGCATCATGCTCCAGAAAATGGTGGGATGTGCCTGATCCCTCACCAATCTGAAAACCCCTTGGGGTTTCCCACTGCCTAACCTCTAGCGCAGTGCGTCTCTGTGACACATCCTGCATGTGTTGGAGGAGCACCTCTATAAATCTCCTCTCAGCATCATCACCTGCCATCGACTCTTTCTGCTATGTGTCTACAGGCTCCTCAGAAACTGCACGGCTGCTGCAAAACCATACTGTTGCTTAACTTCGACCTCCGATTTACCCACTGAAAACTACTCAGAAAATTCCAGGAATTTGGGAAGGTGATCCTTGCCCAAAACCCAGAAAAACCCAGAAAACGTTTCTTCTAATTCCAACCTTCAAAATTTGACCTTTTATATTTTGGCCCTTTTTCCAATTTCGTTTTTGGTACTGTAACTGTTATTGCTCTCCAAAATTCCAGCAAACCTCTGTATGATCTCTTTCCTGATGTCATAGACCACAGGCTGAGCCAGAATTATGCTCTGATACCACTATAATATCCCGAAAGGGAAATAGACAGCAATACAAGCATACGACAATATAGGAAATGCCGAAAATAGAACATAAAGCAAATACACATAAAAATGCCGGAAATGCTAAGCCATTTTATTAATGCGAGAATATATAATGAGATACAATGGATGTCAGAATAAATGCACCTATCCTTGCTCAAGGCAAGTGCGGAACCCTCACGAGGAAAAGCCGGGAAATGAGTGTCTTGAGAGGCTGCGTCTGTTTCTACTTTGGGCTTCTTGTGCCTATTCTTTGCTAGAAAGAAGCTGGAACTAGGGGCTGATCCCCGCACCGGAATGAGCTGAAAATCGGAAGGCTAGCTGTACTCAACCCTCCGGACAAAACCCAGAAACCGTGAAGCAAGTGCTCCACCTCCGAAAATCCACCAAATAAACCCTCCTCAGTGAAAACGCTGTCTCTCCCAGGAACAGCGCAGAAGCCCAATAAATATGCTGGAAAAGGGGCCCAAAACTCTCCTGCAAAACCTCCAGCTGAAACAACAACCTCCTAATGCTGAAAGACGCTGAAACCACCACCAAATCACCTCACAACAACGCTGCACAATAATGACTGCGTCCTCCCTGCTGAAACTGCGTCCTCTCTCTGGACTGCGCAGTCACTCCAAGGGGCCAGCTCCTCTGCAAACGTCCACCCAAAATCCACTGCAAATCACCTACAGAAACTGAAGGAAATACCTTGCTCGAGCAGGCACTCGAAGTCCCCCGGAGCCAAGGGCAAGATCTCCGACCGGAGACACTCAGTTCGCACTAAACAGTGCTGCAGACCGACTAAACAACCGGCGTGCTGAAGTAGACAGAAGTCTAGCTCTCAATATCATCAACATATCAATAATGCCAAATGGAGTGACTCTCCCACCTTTTATAGTGCTAGCTCCCCTCAAAACCCTAACTGCGTCCCCTCTCTCCACGTGCTCCTCCTATGCCTGCGCAGTTGCTTCTAGAGCCTACGTGAGGCCTCTCTCATACGAAGTGTGGACCCCCAAGGCTTTCCTTTAAGTCACAACGTTGCTTCTACTAGGAAGCACTTTATTTTATTAAAGTGAGTTGACCCCTCTTTCTCACTTTTATTTATTAATTAACTATAGGCGGAAAAACTATACAAAAATGAAATATTCCAATTAGCGGTGCTAATTAGGAATATTACAAAGCCCCTCAAACTAGCTCATACATGGAATAATAAGCCTCATAAGAGATCAACGGATGTCGTAGGGCCTTCTAGGAGGCATACTGAGGTCCATGAGTGCGATAATGAGGCATGGGACCCATCAAAAGTGCTAAAGAAGGGGTTGGCCCCTTGTTCTCCAAACAATAAGCCAAAGGTGCTCCCTATGGATGTGGGGGCACATAAATGGCCTCATGGGTCTCCGAATGAGTCGAGGATGTCTGTAGACCCTCTGTGAAGGCTCAGATCCCAGAATAAATGTTGTCATGTCATCATACAAGCCCTGGGACACTTGCCAAGTTTGTGGTGCACGTGTGGGGTCAGCTGGCCATAGTGTACCAAATGCATCTTCCTTGTCCCAAAGGTGGATCTCTAGCAATCTCCGAACATCTATAGGAATCCATGGAATATTGTCTACTGTTGTGGAGGCCCATGGCTCTGGACACACACCCTATATGTGCCAATGTAGCCCTGTGGAGGATTAGGACACCATATAGGGAGACCGAACCCAAATGCACACCATCTGTAATCTTGCATAAGATCCAATGTGTCCCCTAGCCTTCTAGTACAACAAGTCATTAGAGCAATCGTGTAAAAGAGCTTCCAAACCATAGACAACAAAGTGGGCACTTCATAATGGCATGCCCTTCTGTAGCGGGCTTTAGCATGTGCTAATATCTCCAAGCTCCAAAGTGGGTTCGCTAGGTACCTTATTAAGTGGTTCCTACCCTTAGAGGGGATAGTATGTTGTTAATTTATGTAAATGTTCTACGCTAAGATGAAAATATACTTTAACCAACTAGGGCATAACTGAAGTAAGATGCAGATAGAACATACCGATAGATCGATGGAAGACAAGCCAAAAACAGAGATAAAGAATGGTGGCGTTACGGCGTTCAGCAAGATGCTTCAACCAGCAAAGTCTTGATAACCTCAGCAGCCCACATATGTCACACAACCCCAAGACTTTTAATCAAGAATACTCCACCAAGACGCTGCACCAACAAGCCCTAAACGCAAAACCAAGAATGTTGCTCCATCACCATCCAAGAGAGAAGAAAATGCCTCCACAAATTGTGTGTATAATGAACTCCAAGTCTCTCCAATATATAGGGATCTGTGGGGGTGTGTGACACATCTCTTATGCATGTGGGATAAATCAAGACGACCTTGCACTTGTGGAATAAATTCAAAATACATGTTCTGCTCATCCGATCAAGATGATCTTTGGATCGATCTTGCACCTCTCCAAAAGAGGAATCCAATAAAACTATTTGAATCATCATCTGAGCATCACATTATGGAGTTTGGACCTAGTTGCCCAAAATTAACAATCCCTCTCAACTAGGGAGAACTCCATCCACTAGTGACATCCAAACATCGTGCGTCATCCTGTCGTAACTTGCTTCTCTGGCTTCTTTATTTCAAAGCAAAAGGTGAGTCACAAAGACATCACTCCCGGCTAACCCGAAGTCAGCTCGGACGTCTGAAACCTCTACAGGACTCAAAGGAGTCAACCTACCAACCCAAAGTTGGTTGAACTGATCCGAAATCAGTTGGAGGTCCTAAACCTCACTCAGACTCGAGAGAGTCATATACTAACCCGAAGTTAGTTTCACTAACTCAAAGTCAGTTGGAGGTCCGAAACCTCGCTAGACTTGATCCCAGATCAAGTAGTTGGACACATGCCATCCTCGACATAGAGAGTATGGCAATCTTCGATGCCTCCATCGGTCTTGCTATGGTCTCTATTCACATTTCCCACCTCATTGGCCAAATGAGAGGTACTTCCCATGAGTCTGAAACTCCATGGGTAGGATGCATACGGGGCACAAGATCAAAGAGAGGTAAACCAACTCAATATCATCACGGTGGAGTGGAAGCACACCAACTAGGTTCGGTAAGCCTAGCCCAGTGGTTGCTTATAGCACTAAGAAGCTATCCCCAAAGCCCCCCTGGAGCTCCCAGAGCTCATCATCCAACAGGACCCTCCAAATAGGGTTGTTCCACGATTCCAAGATTCTCACGGAAGGTTAGGAACATGACCTTCCCCAAGGGCTTTGAGAGAATATCTGCGACTTGCTCATTAGTTCCTATATGATCGAGCCTTACGGTGCCTCGCTGTACCATATCCCGGATAAGTGGTACCAAACATCAACATGCTTGGATCAATCGTGGAACACGAGATTCTTTGACAAATGAATCCCCCTTTGGTTATCACAAAGGATAACAGTGGCATCTAGCACATGCTCGATCAGCACACTGAAGATCTTTCGCAACCAAGTGTCTTCACAATAGGCCATACATGTTGCAATGTATTCAGCCTCAGCGGTGCTCCAAGCTACCAACTTCTGCTTCTTGCACGAAGCAGACCAAAGTGTGAAGCAGCATTCAAATGTGCTATTGCAATCCACCACACTGCCAGCCCAATCGGCATCAGTATATCCACGGAGTTTCAAACTCCCGACAGTGTATCTCTACCCATGGTCTATTGTGCCCCAAAGATATCTCAAGAGATTCTTGCCACCAACCAAGTGAATGTTATGAGGATCAACCATGTGTTTACTCAAAGTGTTCACTGCACAACATACGTCCGGACGGATGTTCCCTAAGAACATTAGGGCCCCTACGAGTTGACAATACTCAGTAGGATTTGCTAGCACGGGCCCAGCCACGTTTCCACTCAACTTCATAAAGTTGAGCTCCATCGATGTCGATACCGACTTACAGTCCACCATTCCAAATCTTTCCAGCAGCTTCACAATATATTTTCCTAGAGAAAGGAAAATCTTTCCAGGTCTTTGCCAGACCTCCAAGCCTACGAAGTAATGCATCGGTCCTCGGTCCTCCATCTCGAACTCAGATGCGAGCTCCCTCTTGCACTGATGAATGAGAGGGTCAACACCTATCAGGAAGAGATCGTCCACAAACAGCATCAAAATGAGAGCCTTTTCTCTATCAACCTTGAGGTAAAGGTTCGGATCAGCATCAAGTAGTTATCTATCCTCTCGTGCCAGGCCCAAGGGGCTAGCCAACCTGCAAACATGGGTGTCTTGATCCTGGACTTCAAACCCCAGAGGTTGCTCTACATACACCTCTTCCTTTATCGCACTATGCAGAAAGGCGGTCTTTACATCCATCTGATGAGGATTCCGACCTTGCGTAGCAGCAAGGGTAATAATAGATTACAGGTGCAATCATAATCGATGCCTTCCTAGAGAGGTCTCAGGAAACACATCTTTCCTTGTACTTTTCAGCATTCTCATCGGATCCATGCTTGTTCTTATATCGAGGTGACAACATCTTTGTCCTGCTGTCTAGGGACCATATCCCGGACATCATCCTTCATAATAGACTCGTACTCTCAGTGTATCGCATCCTTCCAGACTTGATGCTTTACAACTTCTTCATGTTGTGCTCATGACAGCTAGATACGTCTGGTATTTCTATGGCTTCTTGCTTTTCTGAAATTTCCCCCTTGAAGCAATATGTCTCTAAGCCATGAGGGTCTTCTTTCATTCAGCAATGATATTAGCTCAGGAGCATATACGGTTGTAGTCTCCCTCTTAATGCCAGCTTCTCTTGTGAGAGAATACATCTATAAGAACATCCTTTCAAGTATATCAAATAAGACAATGTGTATCACATGTCTTTGTGACACTTAAGGATTGAAGAAAAGAAATCCCCTATGCTTTCAAATGCCTTCATGATTATTTTAGTGGTGGACATCCCAGACACCAACTTGGAGAGTGCTTTGTAATGATGGGCCTGAATCTTATTCTCCCACGGTCAAGGCCATACAAGAATCATAGCCATATACTGCCATATATCTGTCATGCATCAAATACATCACTATCATATTTCACTTGTTCACAAACTTTACAGGCTTCTCTAACCATGGTTCCAAAGACTCCAAATATGTGACTGTCCAAGGCTCCAAAAACTTCACTGTTCACAATTTCAAGTTTATCATTGTTCAAGTATGCAAAGTGTAACGACTATCCTTGATCTTGACTGATAGAGCCTCCACAAAGATATAACGAGGTCACTGAAGCAACTATACAATAATGTGACAACTCTACAGTTATATTATTCTTCACCGAGCCATCATAGATTCACTACAAAATTGTCACTACATTTCAGGATTGTTGTAGTCAAGGGTTTGAGCCCCACTGGACAGTCTGAGGACAGTCAGAAGTCCTGTAGCTTTATACTTTTCCACAAGTCTAAAGAAGGTTTCACAGTCCAAAGTTTCATTTATAAAAAAAAAACTCCAAATGCTGTAGTTATCTCCTCTACTGAAAGTCTGAACCTTTTATCACAAACCTTCTCCAATAGTCTGAAAAGATCATAGTCCTTCACAATGTTGTTTCAGAATCACGATGCAGCGAGCAAAAAATGTCCCCACAGCAACACTTAAAACCTGTCAGTCCAACATGTTTCTTGCAGTAAGTGCATTGGTTAGCAGGAGGATTTGGCTACTCTCCTGAAGAGGTCCCTTCTCCTTGCTGAAGTGTTGCTGACCTTGCCAAATGATCTGATATTTGCACAGGCTACGGAAGACTTACAGCACTACCAGAAGAGAGCTTCTGCTGACCTGAGCACAAGATCTCTGAAACATTTAGAGCAAAAATTCACAATTATCAGCGCAAAGGATGGGATTTGCTGGTCCCTTCACTGTCGCTTTTCCAGATCTCTTGAGCCATTCTTTAGATGGGATCTGCTGGTCCCTCCATTGTCGCTTTTCCATATCTCTTAAGCCATTCTTTAGAGATGTATTCCAATATTAATCTTTGCAATTTTCAATGTTTAACAACTAGAACGGAGCTTAGAACTGCAAATAGCTACACGTCACTATCTTAAGCTTACTGCTAATGTGAATTTCGTAAACATAGGTATGACTGTCTATGTGATGTGTTGTAATTGATGTCGAGACTAGATGCACTGTGCTATTGCTGTATGCGATGTGCCATAACTAATATAATGATGCTCATACCGATGCCAATAGAAATGGTGTCTATATCGATGTGTATAGAGTGAGCCATATTATGAACAGATTGAGGCACTGCACGCGTCACTATGCAAGCTTACGTGCCAATGTACGAGCCTTATAGGCAACTTGAACCACAAAGAGTAATATGTATGCCACTGAAATAGTCAAGGAACCGCGTGCTGCGAAGATAGACTATTAAAATTATTACTGACGTATGCTTGACTTCTTCAGATCCTCATTCAATGACATGCACATTAAATCCATGACATGTGAGACTATGTGACCATAATATAACGATAAATACTGTCATACTTAAGAGTGAGCGAGAGCTATAGTAACAACCGGAATTGAATTACAGAGCACACCATACGAGAGACTGAGCCAATGTGAAAGGGAAAGTGAGTTTGGTTATATGCAAGGGTCCTGTAAGAGCGAGGGATACCAATGCCAAATAGAACTTTCATTCAATCGAACTTCAATGCCAGACTTTGATTAATAAAATATCCACAGAAATAAACCACCGAAGAATACCCTATTCGATCTTCTTGATAAATGCGATTGAATCACACTTAGAAATATAAAATTTTCTTCCTGACAGAATTTAACTGCTGAAATCGCATCATCCCGACTTCCTTTCGGAACATAGCATTTAATGTTCTAACTTATCTATTCCTAGGCAAATTCATCCTCACACTTCAATCTGACCATTTAAAAATCACAAATTATGCTATATACCAAAATTTTCTTTGAGATAAACAGCCTCCACACAAATTGCTCATCATCGTCCTGGAGGTTAGGGGAGGAATAAACCACCATCGTCCAACAGAAAATTCACGAATAGCTCTAGCAAGAGATGGAGAAGAGTTTTGATGGAAACCCTACGAAAATGCGAGTACCATTCCTGTATCTGTCATCGAATTACGTCGGCCTCCTTCATTGTTATTCTTTCTTAAACCCGAACCCGACTTCACAGTGGTTACTTAACAATCCTTCGCGTCTACCAACGAATGTAATTCTAAGTCTGCAGGGAGGCTAATAAGCCGCATATACTCCAATTTTTTTTTAAATTAGATCGCACAACCAGATGAGTGTCCTAACAAGTGGAATGAAGCTTTAGTCACTGCGGCTAGAGCTTTACCTAGACATGATTTGTTGCAGCTGGATATCTTACATAAAAATAAGTGTCGAAAAAGGTTTTGTGACAGCCCAGATTAGGGCACGATATGTTGTTCCACGTATTCTCAGGATACCAGCCACATACGCTGCCCTTACATTGTCACCTCCAGCATTTTTTTTTTTTAAATATGTGCTGTCATTAAAATTGTATGTTGTCACTTGCTGTGGTGGTATGGCCTGCGGCCTACCACACAACTTTTCTGAGGCTAACGGCGCCCTTATTCGCCCTTAGAATAACCCACATCTCCCTGCCTAGTTTCATAAGTTGGGCCTTGTCTTCTCCTAGCTCTGATCCCATTTTAATTTATGTAGATGTTCTATGCTAAGATGCATATATACTTTAACCAACTAGGGCATCACTGAAGTAAGATGCAGATAGAACATACCAATAGATCGATGGAAGACAAGCAAAAAACTGAGATAAAGGATGGTGGCATTACGGCAATTAGCAGGACGCTTCAACCAGCAAAGTCTTCATAAGGTCAGCAGCCCACATATGTCACACAACCCCAAGACGTTTCATCAAGAATACTCCACCAAGATGTTGTACCAAGAAGCCCCAAACGCAGAACCAAGAATGCTACTCCACCATCCAAGAGAGAAGAAAATGCCTCCACAAATTGTGTGTATAATGAACTCCAAGTCTCTCCAATATATAGGCATCTGTGGGGGTGTGTGACTGTAATATCCCCAAATGGGATATTTTATTGAATTTGCATAAATTTACTTAAACCCCAAATTATACCGTAAAATCAACATTTATTCAACAAAAGATTTCCATGTAAAATTGAACACATATATACTGCAATCAAATACCATATAGAACAGAAGAATCGCAACTTTTATTATAACTAATAAGAGGGGTTTACATATAGATCTGACCCAGAAAGTGTTGAGATAGAAAACTGGCCAACTATACAATCTGCTGCACTGCTACACGGCGATGGCCTCCCAAAACTGAACTGCTGCACTCTCCCTCCGGCAACAGCTGTCACTCAACCCATTGAAGATGATGAAGCCCAAGTTGAAGATCTGAATGATCCTCACACCAATCTCTGAAGCTCTGTTAAACTTCTAAGTGAAGTCTCCTCAAGAGAGTTGGGTTTTCGTCCAACACTCACAAATCACCCGAGGGTTTCCATCCTGGGGCTACGACTGAAGTAGAGAACCACGTCCTCAAACCTCTCATACACAAGCAAATGATCTACTCCAAAGATATCCCTCAATGGCCTCCTCCCTTTCTTTTATAGATCTCTTGGAGCCTTCTAGAGTATTATTTTATTATTATTTTATTCATGGAGCACTTTTCCCTCTTATTAAAATATTCATTTTTAATGCAGAAAAGAGTAAATCGGCTACCACGTCTCCACTGGTCACTGAAACTCATGTCCAACTGTCCCATCATGGAGGTATCCTCATGCCGGTTTCAATGAGCTATTACAAAATGATGTTCTATCATGTATTCCTCCCGGAATGCCACCGTGAGCGTAATTAACTGAGTTAAGCCCATAAATAACTCAAATTTCCGAAAGTTGTCGGAATGCACCAGAACGAAAGCCAAACTACTCGGATGATGGAATATATCAAGCGAATGCCACCAGACCACATAGAAACTCCTCAAAACTCCTCCAAAAAGCCCCTGGGCCCACTGATAACACCAACCTGTACCTGTGACCAGTCTGCTCCTAACTCTAGGAGTCCCTCCTAGCCCTGTCATAGGTGACACCAAAAAAGGGAATATTACAGACCTTCCGCCCCAATATTGCTTGCCCTCAAGCAATCGAAATATGTGGGCCACTCTGTTGGCCGACCGAAACTGAGACCCAATGCCCGGATCCCATACAAAACTCTGGGTGCTGCTATGCACCTGTGTCAAACCACTCGGAATAGACTCGTTAATGCCGAGATCCCAAATTGATCTCTCACTGTACCAGTCAACAAACAATCCTCCTGGATCCCCACGCCACCATGGCCAAACATCGCCCAAGTCCCACGGCTCGGATTGCGCACTGCCTCTAGCTATAGCTGATGCCCCATGAAGTGAAGTCCGCCAACAACCATCAATGCTCCCTGACTCTTGTTGTGTTGTACCACTGACAATATAAGTTGCCCCACCAACTGCGTACCAACTCATCACCTCTCTCCAATCCAAGTCCTAACTCAATCCCATGTTGATCCTGCTCTCCTGAAATCGGGATGGAGTGCTGAAGAAATGACGACCTGTGCCCCACTGCCAGCTAGAATCTGTAACATCTGCTATGTCTAAGGGCACTTGATATGTTTTGCTTCCTACGAAGAAAATCGTACCATCAAGAGGGTACCAGCTCATGATCTCCCGCCAATCTATCCTGGAAGAAAAATCCAATGTAGTGTCAACTGCATACGAAATATGCCCAAAGAACTGTCGCCAGCTCATAATCAACTCACGCTACTCTATCTAGTCTGCCAATGAAAGCTGCCTGTAGAAGAAAGCCACTCTCTCTATAATGGGCCAAAGTAGGCAAGATATGTTGCAAGCCCCATCTATGTACTCCTGGAGAGTGCTACTCCCTGAGGGTACCGCAGCTCTGCTGACTGCATGTGCACCTACTTGCACCTCATCAATGTGTCAGCCCACAGATGGATGCTCCACCGTCTCCAACAGCTCATCCCTCTCATCGGGAATGTAATGCTCCTACTGTCCCCTAGCCCCTTGCAGAACTATCCCATCAACCTCCAACATCTCTAGAGGATATGGATCTGCAACTGCTGTCACCGTGCTCGGTGTCTGTGCATCTGATTGCTCCTCCTCAGTGGCTGACCCCAAGGTTAGCTGCATATCCATCATAGACTCAATGTGAGCCTCCATCTGGCTCTCCCTCAAAGGACTATCATGCATGATGTGCATAGTATCCTCCTCTGCTGACTCAAGCTCCATCATATGCTGCTCTGGATGAATCGTCACAAGTGACTCATCACCCAGAGTATCTCCCGTAGAGTCCCCTGACAGCTCACCCTGCACACTGGAATGCAGCTCCAGCCTACTGGCATCAACTCCGCATGACCGCTCTCGCTCCCCAGAAGCATCATCATCTGATCCCATGGACTCGTCTAGAGAAGAGTCCTCATCTTGACATACAGAAGGAACGTCTACCTGCTCTACCTCTGCCACCTCATTTGCATCTCTCAAACATGAGTGATCAGGCCCCCATGGTTCTTTGCAAATGAAGCAAAGTCCCTTCCTCCTCGGTTCATTTCTGCTGCATGATCCACCAAACTGGAACAGCTCCTCCCTAGTCAACTGTCTCCTGAAAAGCTCAATGTTCTGCTCAACCAACCCTTGGGCTAGTTCATAAGCAGCAGGTGAGACCAACTGCTCTCTCTTCCAAATGCTCAGCAACCTAGTCTACAACTCCCAGCAAATGGCCTCACGGACTCCCATACATGATGACAGGATGGACTGCATGTGTGTTATGACTGTGTCAGAATGATGTCTCATAATGCTAAAGAAGCATTGGAACATCTACAGAATCAAGCCATCACACTCAAGGTCAAACATGATCTCATAAGTCCGGGTCATGTCCATGACTTCTAAAACCTTAAGCTTCCTCCCAAATGTAGAGCCTGCACAGTTGTCCAAATCCTGAAAGGTTCCTACTATCAATCTGAAAATTCTTTTCATAATGTCATCATTGTAGGGAGGGAAGGGTGTTGTTATCCTCAAAATATCGCTGAAACAAGAGGCATCTATAAGCTTGACTCTCTCACTTGGATGTTCCAAGAATCTAGCTTGTACCAATGCAAGAATAGATGGCTCCAAAGCCCAATTTAAACTCCAATTAGATTGATCTACCTTTGAAAGGCAGGATTCCAATTTCTCTAACATGGGAAAGTCATTTTCTGATCTTCCACTCTTTAAGTCCATACCAAATGCATAAAGCCAATTTCCCACTTCTTCCTCCTTATGTAAATTCCTCGGATGCCTTTGTTGGAGAAAATTATGCACCTTCTTGGAGAAGGGTCTGCTGTTCTGTTTTGTTTTCTGGTCTTCTGCTGCATGGTGGTTCAAGGAACCAACTTTTATTCTTCTCAAGCTGTTTAGGAATCCCTCCATGGTTCAACCAATGATGTGGTCACTGTTTTTCTGAATTGTTATAGTGATGTAGGTGTAGTTTTTGTCAACTAGTTCAAATACATACTGTTGTAGGTGACACGTATTTGTTGGAAATCGCTCCAGCAAGCTCCTCTTGAAACTGCACTATTGCTCCAAGACTACACTGTTGCCTGACTTCAGCCTCTGATTTACCCACTAAAAACTACTCAGAAAATTCTAGGAATTTGGGAAGGTGATCCTTGCCCAAAACCCAGAAAGGGTTTCTTCTAATTCCAACCTTCAAAATATGACCCTT
Source organism: Pinus albicaulis (assembly GCA_034641835.2). NCBI lineage: Eukaryota > Viridiplantae > Streptophyta > Pinopsida > Pinales > Pinaceae > Pinus > Pinus albicaulis. Next base: position 41,109 of record JAXQQM020086370.1, on the reverse strand, counting down.
TGTAGTTTGGCCCTCTTCCAATTTCGTTTTCTGGCACTGCAGCTGCTACTGTCAATCATTTCTCTCCGAAATCCCAGCAAACCTCCTTATATGGCTCTCCTATCAATTTCCCAACACCCCAGCTCTAAAATCCCACCAATGTAGCGCCCACAAATGAGCCTCCTCCAATGACTGCGTAGGCCCTTCTGACCAAAATAGCTGCAACTGAAAACTGGAAACCCGCAAGCTGATCCAAGATTGAAGCTCTGATACCACTGTAATATCCCCAAATGGGATATTTTACTAAATTTGCATAAATTTACTTAAACCCCAAATTATATCGTAAAATCAACATTTATTCAATAGAAGATTGCCATGTAAAATTGAACACATAAATACTGCAATCAAATACCATATAGAACAGAAGAATCTTAGCTTTTTTTATAAATATAAGAGGGGTTTACATATAGATCTGACCCAGAAAGTGCTGAGATAGAAAATTGGCCAACTATACAATCTGCTGCACTGCTACACGGCGATGGCCTCCCAAAACTGAACTGCTGCACTCTCCCTTCAACAACAGCTGTCACTGAACCCACTGAAGATGATGAAGCCCAAGTTGAAGATCTGAATGATCCTCACACCAATCTCTGAAGCTCTGTTAAACTTCTAAGTGAAGTCTCCTCAAGAGAGTTGGGTTTTCGTCCAACACTCATAAATCACCGGAGGGTTTCCGTCCTGGGGTTACGGCTGAAGTAGAGAACCACGTCCTCAAACCTCTCATGCACAAGCAAATGATCTACTCCAAAGATATCCCTCAATGGCCTCCTCCCTTTCTTTTATAGATCTCTTGGAGCCTTCTAGAGTATTATTTTATTATTATTTTATTCATGGAGCACTTTTCCCTCTTATTAATATATTCCTTTTAAATGCAGAAAAGAGTAAATCGGCTACCACGTCTCCTCCAGTCACTGAAACTCATGTCCAACTGTCCCATCATGGAGGTATCCTCGTGCCGGTTCCAATGAGCTATTACACTATGATGTTCTGTCATGTATTCCTCCCGGAATGCCACCGTGAGCGTAATTAGCTGAGTTAAGCCCATAAATAACTCAAATTTCTGAAAGTTGTCGAAATGCACCGGAACGAAAGCCAAACTGCTCGAATGATGGAATATATCAAGCGAATGCCACCCGACCACATAGAAACTCCTCAAACTCCTCCAAAAAGCCCTCGGGCCCGTTGATAACACCAACCTGTACCTGTGACCGGTCTGCTCCCAACTCTGGGAGTCCCTCCTAGCCCTGTCATAGGTGACACCAAAAAAGGGAATATTACAGTGACACATCTCTTATGCATGTGGGATAAATCAGGCCCACCTTGCACATGTGGAATAAATTCAAACTACATGTTCTGCTCATCCGATCAAGATGACCTTTGGATCAATCTTGCACCTCTCTGAAAGAGGAATCCAATAAAACTATTGGCATCTTCATCTGAGCATCACATTGTGGAGTTTGGACCTAGTTGCCCAAAATTAACATATGTCCTAGATTCTCCCCTCAAATGGTGGTGGCACATGATCAAGATGTGAAATGGAGTAGGGAATGATAGGGGCAATCCTGAGCCCAATAATTGGGGTATAAGGGTAGGTAGACAAGGGGAAGCCCCACACTTGGGTATATAATGTGTAGGAGGGAGCAATCGTGGTACATGAGGTGCTCCGACCTTAATTTTTCCACTCTTTTTTATATGTCTTTTGCCTTTTGTGAATTTTCTTTAAATAACTGCTCAGGGCTCAAAGGACAAGAGCATGATGTGTAAGATATAGCATTGATTACCCCTTTTTAGGTAGCGCAGTGCATTGCCCTTTAGGGGTTGGGACAATAATGGGTTCCCGAATGATAAAGGAGGCTCATCTAGAGCCTATGGAACCAGGTTGATGAACATGGGCACGGGGTAGAGCTCATGTATTGGCTTTTGCCCACATGTTAATTATTTTTGTCTCAGCCATCTTTTGCATTTTGTGGTACAATTTCCTGTTCAATGTGGTCATTTATGCTTTTACTTTTTCTTTTAGCTGCTTCAACCTCTGGGGCATCATTCCAGGCCTGACCCAAGGTGGGGGCAAGGGGGTAGGGAGGTTGACCCTATGTGGACCCAGAGAGGCAATGTGGACCCAGATGGGAGAAATGATGAATGGGGTTATAATGAGTGGAAAGGGAGTAATATATGCAGATAAAGGAGTGGGACCACGCACCCCAAGTCGGGTTTTCCCAAGTAGTACCACCCTAGAACCAAATGGTCAATAAAGGAGATCCCACGGGACTAAGATCCAAGGGTAACATTCAAAAGAGATCAAGGGGACAGGAGCACAAACTAAGCCCACTCTTTCGACCAAATCCCCCCATCAATCCATGCCCAGAAGTGTCTATGATAAGTAAACCCAATACTCAATTACCAAATGACAAGACATACCTTTTAATTCGGAAGGCCCACCTTCAACTATATTTTCAATAAAGATGGGTGAGGGACCACATGGTTGGCTCAGGTGGCAGAGAAATGGCACAATGAGCTAGTTGAAAGCTGCAAGGGGTTGTTGGCTATCGACTAAGGTCCATCATTGAGAAAAATTTCTCCTAGGGATATCACCCACGAAGGGGTGGGTAACAATGCCCTAGTTGGATTGTATACCATCAATAACATTGGTCAAAAAATGAGAATGAACAATGAATTCCATGGTATTAAAATGACGAAGGATGACACTGTGGCTTCATATTTCATGAAGCTTTGTAAATTAAGAGATCAACTTCAAGCTATTGGTGAAGTTATTTCTAATACAGAACTTGTGACCACAACACTTAATGATTTGCTTGACTCCTGGATTTCGTTTGCATCCAGTATTTGTGGCAGAAAGGATATTCCAAGTTTTGAGGAATTATGGACCTCATGTGCTCAAGAGGAATCTAGACTTGTCTCAAAAGGGAAAAGTCCAATTCGTGAAGATGGTGACTCTCATGATTTTGCAGCCCACTCTAAAGATGGCAGATGAAGAAGAAATTTTCAAAGGTTTCAAAGGAATGCAGGAAGAAGACCTCCTCCCTCTCAAGGAAAGAAGCATATAAAAAAAATTCAATGCTTTCGTTGCAACAACTATGCCCACTACCAAGACAAGTGTCCTGAAGGAAATAATAATAGGAAGAGGAATGACAAGCATCATGCCTCAATTGTAGACAATGATGATGATGAGTATCCACATCAGAAGAAATCCAAAAATGACACTACAAAAGCATTAGTAACTGATGATAGGATGAAAAAATGTCTTACTAGGTTGATAAGAATGCAAATAGATTTCAGTGATTTCTGCAAGCAGGCAAGGAGCAGTGTTATAAGGACCGAACCGGACTGAACGGTTCAGACCGGTCCAACCGTTTTGAGGCAAAAATCGGTTCAAATCGGTGACTTGAACTATTTATGTCCGGTTCGGTACTGTAAAGCCACGTACAACATAGAAACTAGGGCCAGTTTTGATTTTTTTCTTTTAATGTTTGTCTTAACTTGGCACTAGCCCAGAATAGGTGCCTAATATTCAAGCATATGGCCCTACTATTGCTATGCGTTTCATAAATATTTAGAAAATAGCGAAGTAAACACACTGTAGATCTACACATACATACAGATCAAGTACTGAAAAATAAAGCATACATGACAAAGGACACAAAATACTTTTTGAACAATGTCCCCGGAAAAATCCAATGCAAGAAATCTGGTGCAGCAACTCTTACAGGGTTTTATTTTATGCAGAATGTCTGAATACAATCAAGGGCACCAGTAGTGGTTTGCCCAACATAGAAATCACGACAGATGTACCTCTATCACCCAGAGACAAAAAATACGGCTGATTCAGTTGAGGCTTCACGCCTTTTGTACTGCTAAATATGGTCCCTTTCTGGCCCACTGGAAACCCTAGCATTGCCTCTCTCGGCACTGTGTCAGCTTTGTGTCCCTACTTGAGCCTCTACACAGCACAAGCTGGACCTGCGTCACCCCTCTGGGCTCAGCATTGCCTCTGTGTCACCCTGAAGGGCCTGCATCAGCTTTTGCATCCCTCCTGCTGGGTCTTTGCACTGCCTGGTATGGATCTGCCTCTCTACCTATGTATTCTCGACCTCGGATCTGAATAATCCCTTGTCGATCTGCCCCTCACCAGCACTGCAAGCTTACTCAGAAATTCTCAGCAAACCACGCCCAGAATTTCGACTTAGCTCAAGTGCTACTGCTCTGTGTGTATTCTCCAACTGACCCCAAGCCTTCCTTTAATACTTTTCTCGTTGAACATTCAACGGTCGTGATCTAATCTCTAGTAAGTTCGTTAAAAGACCAATCACGTCACCTTAGATATTCTCACCATATACAATCAATGTTCATGGGTATTAAGTTATGACTGGAAACCTGCTGGTTGGCGAGTGTTACGTGATAGAACAATAAAAAGCAGTTCAGTTCTTCAAAACATAAATATTCACAACTTCCAAAAATAAATCTGTTCTATGCTACATCCATATTAATCCAAACCATTTAAACACAAATATGCAAAAATTTTCATTATATAGGTGCAGATAGCCAAAATAGCACTTAGTGCAAAACATCGCTGAACAAAAAATGTAACAAACATCAAGAAACAGGCTCTAAAAGGCCTTTATAGTCCAAAATAACATGTTAGATCATAGTATTATACTATAGCCTACAATACTACAAGCTACATATGATCAAATCATCATAAGAATCCCTAAGTCACCTGATACGGGGATACGGGGATTCGAAGAACCGGATACGGGTACAGTGACCCCGGAACAGGATACTTCTGGGATACAATACGTTATATATTATTTTATTAAAATATATATATATATATATATATATATATATATATATTAAAAATTAGATATTTTTTACACAAATTCATACTTAATTCATTGATTTAAACATAGATTTATCTATCATCTTAGATAGTCAAGGTTTTGTTTGAGTGATGGGTACATTTTTAGTAGGGTCATGATAGAGGAGTTTGACAACCAATGTCACTAACATCAAGGTACATAGAGGGATTGGTGCTCTTGACTAAATACGAGTTCCATACCCTAATACATGACAAAATTCGATGGAAACATTGCAATAACCCAATCCTGAAATTCTGAAACACTGATAAGTCTGTTGGATTTTGAATGAGATCTAAAATTCTACTTTCTCCATATGAAATCCAATGAGGTCGGAACCACTCTCAAACATCCTGAGTCATTTCATGGTAATGTTAAAAATTTAAGTAAAAGGATGAAAATGAAGATTAAGGAGAATGTCACTTTTACTTTAAGAATTTAACATTACAATGAATAGTGTGAGGGAAATAGAGGGGGTGGGGGTGTTTAAGTAGCTTTAGGGGGAGCTAGGGTAGCGTTATTAACTAAGAAAAATAATAATTGAGAAAAAAAAATTTAAAAATTAAAAAAAAATTAAGAAAAAAAAAATTTTTTTTTTAGTGCCCAGGCTTGTGAACCAGTGGAACCGGTCTCTGAACCGGTCCGAACCGGACCGGTACAGAACCGGCCGGTTCAGTGACGGAACCGGCCGGTTCAGTACCGAACCGGTCATTTCCGGTTCAGAGGGCCGGTTCGGACCGGTTTTGCCTCCAAACCGGTCGGACCGGCCGGTTTTTCAGAACCGGTTCGATTCTGATAACATTGGTCTAAATTAATTCACATTAATTATTTAATTTCCCTAAGTTAGACTTAGGGTCTCCATTAAAAATAATTAATATTTTGAACTTAGGTTACGGGTAGAATTTCTCCAAATGATTTCCGGGTCTTGGAGATCTTATGTGTTATAGCCCCTCCACAAAGTTCCAGAGCTAGAGCACATCCAATGCTACCCAAAATCTCAACACCCCCTCTTAGTGAGGAACGTGCTCGATCAACACTTCACTCCAGAAACGTTACTCTGATCCATGGCATCAGTCCTATGTGTTGCCTATGACTCTACTGTTGCCCATGACTCTTCCACAATCACTGCCACATATGTACTGCAACTCCCTCTTGAATTGCTACATCATGCTACCCATAGCACTGCCACTGCAACTCAATTGCTGAGAAGTAAGCAACTGAAGGACCCCGCCCAATTACTGACAAACAAGTCAGTCGGGCATCTCATCACTGAAGCTTCATTGGCTGTTGTTCTGCGTTGTCCTCCTGAAGCCATTGCGCTGCTACAGCACTGCACTGCGTAAGCACTGCATCCTTTACGTTGTTGAAGTCCCATCAGCCCCTCTGTGCTGCTACTTCTACGTTGTTGTTGCCTCTGCATTGCGTTGCTCCCTGTTTAGCGTCCCAGCTTTGCCCTTTGCTTCACTGTGATCTTCTGCACCCACTGCTCCAGTCATCGCCACTATTGTTTTAAGGCTCCCGTAGCACGTATGTGATCCAAGGGTTGGGCTATTCAAGGATCCTGCCTACACTCTATAGCTACTCTACAGATCAATATCGCCCCACCTCTTCTCTCGAGGTACATGAGCACTCATGGCCACATCATCATCAGAGCCATCGTCTTCTTTAGTTGTTGCAGCCTTGGATTCAAATTCCTTGTCCTTCTTCCTTAGAGGACAAGTGGTGGCGAAGTATCCAAGTTCACCACACCTGAAGCATCAGATCTTGGATAGATCCCTTTTCTTATTCCCTTGTTGCTTCTTGGATGCAAGGACTGCATCTTCCTCTTCCTCCATCTTTACTTTGCTGGATCCGGTGTTGGCTTGTCTCTTGGTCATCCGACGGATCTCCTCTTGTCGGAGGATGGCCCACATGTCATCCCAGCTTGGAAGGTCTTGTCTATCCAAGATTCTTTGGACAAATGTTTCCCATTCATATGTGACTGCATTTAGAGCAATCCTCACTATGACATCATCCTCCACCTTGACCCCCATGGCAATCAGTTGATCCCGAATCGACTGCAACCTGAAGAGGAAAGGATCGAATTCCTCTCCCTTAGTCATCACAAATAACCTCATCTGGTTCTCCAGAAGCATCTTCTTCTAGACGAATTTCCCTTGATACATTGTGGTTAACGTTGTCCACATAGCATTAGTCGTCTTCTTCTCGGCTATGTGTGGGACAACATGATCCTTGACCCCATTTATGATGAAGCGCTTAGCATGCGCCTCCGCTTCATCATGCTTCGCGAGAAGAGTAGCATCAGTTGGTGTAGCCAAGATGTTTTTTGCATGCTCGCGTGATGCATATCTCTCCAGGACCATCAAGATTCTGGCTTTCCAGATAGCGAATTTGGACAAGCCATCCAACCTATCCTGATCACGCAGTCTGTATGGCGCCATCTAGCTTAGAAATAATCTGTCGAAACATATACTCCTCTCCCTGCTGTTGTTGCTACCCTCAACAATAGCCTAGATCCAGGGTCCTTGGCAAAAAAGCACCCTCTATAGTAATTGATCCCTCTGACAATCGATTTCCCTCCTTGGAAATCTGTCAAATACTCTGAATCAGCCCTTTTCGATCAACCTCCTGATCGATCCTCAGTTTTCATTGGCAAAAATCTGTTGAGTGGTTGTTCTCCTCTGGCTCTTTGTCAACTTATCTAGGCACAATTATGCACCGACAGAATCTCCACCACACCAGCAACCTCTGAAGATTTGAAGCTCTTCTTCCGAACTACGGTAAATCTGCGCAGCAACTCAAAACTGGATTGTCCCTCTAGCTGGCGTCTGCGTGAGAAAACCGGCTCAGCGTAGCGACTGTGCAGCACAGGTTGCTCCTGCGTCACCCTGGAAGGCTATGCGCTGCCTCTGCGTCACTCACCTGGGACTGTGTCAGCCCCTGTGTGGCCTCTGCTGGGACTGCGCCCTCCTGGTGTTGTGCTGCCCTCTCTGAACCTCTACTACTTCAGTAGCCTTCTCTACAGCAAAAAAATTCTTCAGCCACTTCGCTGGTGATTTAGCTTGATCTGCAATGCTTTGATACCATGTGAAAATTTCTTAATCTAAGAAACCCTACTGCTAACTATTGATCTACTTCTCCTACTTGATTATTTATACAAGTTATTAATCTGAATATCTGAAAAACAACGAAGTAAACACAAATAGCGGCCTACACATACAGATCATTTACTGAATATAACGCACATATGACAAAGTGACAGAGATTTTTCGGAAAAATGTCCCCGAAAAAACCCAATGTGGGAAAATCGGTGCAGCTAGCTCTAGAGGCTTTTATTATTATGCAGAATCTGAATACAACAATTTCTGGGCACCAGACATAGTTGGCCCTACAGAGAAAATCACGACAGTAATACCTCTTTCACTCGGAGACAGAAAATATGGTTGATTCACACCCTCAAATGGGATTTACGAAACTCGAGCCCTTTCTGGCCCACCAGAAACCCCAGCGCTGCTCCTCAGCGCTCTACGTCAGCCTCTGCACTACTCTGGAAGGGCATTTGTCACCTTCTCTTACACTGCCCCTGTGCTGCCCTTACTGGGCCTACATCACCCCTGAAGGGCTCCTACTGCCCCTGACTGGGCTTTGGCTTAATTGCGTAGCTCTAGCTGGCCTCTGCGCTGTTGGATATGCTGCCTCTTTGTCGTTGTTGTATTCTTGGCCTTGGATCAGAATCCCTCGCCAACGCTGCCCCTCACTGCACTACAAACTCTCTCTGAAATTCTTAGCAAACAACGCCCTAGAATTTCCGCTTAGCTTCAGTGCTCTGCCAATGTGTGTGTTTTCCAACTGACCCCAAGCCCTTCTCTTATACTTTTCTCATTGGAAAACCAACGACTGTGATCTAATCTCTAATCAACGGCTAAGATTAGAAGTTGCTTGATCCACATCACTTAGAACTTTCTCATCAAATGTTTAATTTAATTCACTTTAATCTTTTAATTTTCCTAAGTTAGACTTAGGGTCCTTAATTAAAAAGATTAATTATTTGAATAACTCTTAAACTAGATGGAATTTCTCCAAACGCTTTCTAGGTCTTGGAGATCTCATGTACTCCAGCTCCTCCACAAAATTTCGGAGCTAGATCACATCCAATGCTACCCCAAAATCTCAACATATCACAATTCTCTGCGTGGTTGTAGCTTTGCACTGGAAATGCCCAGAAATGGTGTTGCTACCTGAAATTATCTGCTGCTAGGGCCTACTACATTGGTCAGAAAATTCTGGGAAATTAATCTCAACCTCTTCTCAATAAACCCAAAATAACCAATGAAGGGTTTGGCCAAAGCTTGACCTCGGAAAATTGACCCTCTTGGGCTTGGGTGGCTCTATTGTTGGGAAAATTGATCCACTTGAAGAATCTGTGAAGTGAACAAAGTTCCTTCTCAAGTTAAATACTCCAGAAGACTTGGAATATCAAAATATCCATTGAGGATACAAGTATATATATTAAATGTATGATGAATGAGATGCTACAAATGAGACCTGCTTATATACCTCAACAGGTTCCTCTTCAAGAAAGATCATGTCCCATTAGACATGCCTCTTCAGCCTAAATACTAATTAACTAATCATTATTTATATCATTTTATTTATAACATTGCCTTCCTCCTCAAAAAGCTTTGTCCTCAAAGCTTGTATCTCTTTTTCTACTACGAATGTCTTCTCGTCTCGAGGCAATCATTCTTGTCGATACAAGTTGATATGATCCTCTAAGTGACAAACAAAATTGTCGCACTGAGAAGGGATCAGACCATCCTAGATCAATCTTTTGTGGAATCTTGCGGTGACTGGCAACTTGCAATGAATTGTTATCAAATGAGTGGATTGCACCGACATTAGTATTCTTCGGAACCTCAATTTGTTCATTCTGTTTTGAATACATAGCCTGACCGAGTTGTCTACTCCCGTGATTCGGATGTCGATAGGGAACTTTTTTGGTTTGACTTTCCCTTCTTAGGTGTGTGGTGATTTTTTGATTTTATTCTGGCGATGATGTTGTTGAGTTGGTTACAGAACCTTCACATGGGATGTTCGTCGTCCGAACTACAATATCTAAGTCTGTATTTTTTTCAACTTGTTTGTCTTCTTCTTTAGTTGTGGCATTCACTGTATTAGTATTAGTTTCTTTTTCTTCAACATGGACTAAAGACTTTGATACTTCTTCTTGAGTAAGTTTTTCTAACTCGACATTAAGTAGCTTCTTGTCACTTTAGAGCTTCTATATTTGTGTAACAAGGTTTTTTATTATGATTCCTTAGACGTAAAAGCTTTTCGTTTTCTAAATTGTTGACTTTATCCTTCGTATTCTTCTCTTCATCTTTTAAACTTTTGATTTGTTCTAATAATTTTTTATTAAGGTTCTTTAGACGTAGATTTTCCTCTTCTTGTTCTGACAAGCGTTTCTTGAGTTCCTTCCTTGTGACCTTAGTCTTCTTGACTTTTCCACCTAATTTTTCAACATGGTCCTTGAGGCGAGAAATTTCTTCATATTTTTCCATTACTTGTTTGTAATGTATATCTACAAGATCTTCATATTCTTGTTGTAACACTTTCTTGTTTTGCCAAAGTTCGACTATTATGTCTTTCTTTTGATCTTTCAACTACAATTTCTCGGTACATGGGATTACATCGTTTTGTAGGGGTGATGAGGGGTGCTTATCTTGAAATTTGGATTCTGTCTTCTTCATTTCCTTATTAAAATCTGTATGTTGTTTCCCAATTGTTACCATTAATTCTTTTTTCTTTTTCTTTTTTCTTTTTTTTTCTTTTTTTTTCTTTTTTTCTTGTATCTCTTAGAAATTCAACTAACGTAAAAGCTTTGTAACATTTTGTGCAAACAACGTTTTGATTTTTGAATGATTCTTGACAATTAGGATATCCTTCTGACCAAAAAGGACTTATTGTAAAGAAACCATGGTTCTTTATGGAGGTCATCTTTTTACTTTTCTTGACTATTAAAGCTTAGGAACTTTGAATAACCACTTGGATGCTTCAAAATTCTTTATATATATATATATATATATTCTTCTACAACTAATCCCTATATATATATATATATATATATATATATATTCTTCTACAACTAATCCCTTTTACTTTGAGCCTTTTAAATACTTATTAATTACTTATGAATCAAACCCCTTAAAAAGAATTTTTAAAATAACCTCGGTTATTATGATTATAAATTATAAATTATAACTTTTATATAACTTATATAATTATATTAATATGAATTATATATTAATTATATAATGAATTATAGTTTATAATTATATCAACAAAGGATGTATTGAATTAGACGTGACTATTGAATTCCACGAAATAGCGGACTGGTTGGAGAATGTCAGGATATGGTTGGAGTTGGTCAGGCAAGAGGACTACAGCGAATGTGGAAGGAGATATGAGGTTGGCAACCAGTCGTGAGCATTAATGGAACAGAGGACAAGCGAATGGAGATTTTGGTGTATGTCGAACAGGGATCAGTGGAGTGGACAGCGTGACCGGAAACAGGGTCGTGAATAGTGGCCAGAGATGTGGCACTGTCTGCGATTGATCGACGATGTTCGAGTGGCCGGCAGCGTTATAATGCAGGGAATCAAACTGTAGGTGTAAAGCAATGGTCGTAGCGCAAGCAGCAATGGGAGAATTCAGACAGTCAGACGAATTGCAGCAGAAGATGGAGCGGTGGTGGCTTGGTTGGAAGTCTGGTCGAGAGGAAATTGAAACAGCAGAGACAAAATTCGGACGGAGCAACAGTGGCTCGATTTGGGAGTTTGTTCGAGAGGATCATGGGGACACGATGAACGCACAACAGATGTGAAGGAAGTAAGTACGCGAAGTAGCAGGGCACAAATGCAGCTCGAAAACGGTTGGGACAATGAGAATCGGGCAGCAGCAATCGGAGGTAGGGGGTCTCTTAGCAGCATTAGTGGTGCTGTGTTGCGCTATGTATGACTATTATAACCAATTTTTATATCACGAAAGTTTGTTATGTTTGTTTTTAATATTATTTTTTTCTTATAGGGAATATATAATTTTTTAACTATTTATTTTGATTTTTATTTTTATTATTATTTTTTTAAATACCTTTTCTTTCTTTTCTTTTCTTTTCTTTTTTCTTTTTTTTTTTGTTTTTAACTTATGTTTTTTTTTTTAAATTCAACTATATATAATTATTTTTTTCTGTCAATACATACTTTCTCCTCTCTTATTTTTTTTATTTTTAATATATATACTTTCTCCTCTCTTATTTTTTTATTTTTAATATATATAATTTTTTTTTAATGGCGAAGGGCCTCTAACGAGTCAGCAATGGAGAAACTTCAAAAGTTGTAGTGAATGCTTCAGTCACGATGACAACAAAGTTGACGATTTTTATGGTCAAAGACCTAGATCGGAGAGCGTGGCTCTGTGCAGCAATGAAGCGGCCGAAGGCTCGAACTACTCTAATACCAAATGAAGTGAACAAAACTCCTTCTCAAGTTAAATACTCCAGAAGACTTGAAATATCAGAATATCCATTGAGGATACACATATATATATTAAATGTATGATGAATGAGATGTTACAAATGAGGCCTGCTTATATACCTAGACAGGTGCCTCTTCACGAAAGGTCATGTCCCATCAGACATGCCTACAAAAAGCCTGTAATCCCTGTTAAAAAGCTTCCCAAGCCTTCCCTCCAAGTTTACTCCACAACCTCCCAGAGTGACTCCCTCAAGGACTGTGCAGCCCCTGTGATGTTGTAGCTTCCTCTACAATGTGGTGCGACCAAACTACAACTGAACTAATCCGAAACTAAATGGGACTCCCTCCTTGGGCTGGTACTCGAAGTCCACCGAAGCAAGGGTTGGGATCTTAGCTCGGAAATACCAATGTGCTGAGAAGCACATCCAAATTTGGCTCACTGCTCAAGCGTGCGATGTCGAGAAACAAATTCTGAAGTGATGAATGAATGAGAAAAATGAGTCTCCCATGCCTCTTTTGTCTAAAGCCTCCCCAACGTCCTTGTGGACCCAACTCGTGCCTCTTACACCTAACTCCGCTCCAATGAATGTTGTAAGGCCCTAAGTTTCAAAATTAAGAATCATTAACAAAATTGATATTACAAAATCCAGAGTGGAATTTTTGAAGCAGAATATATCAATTCACTATTTAATACTTACATGGAACCGTGTTTGAAGATGTTCCTGACCCGCCATGGCTTCTACTCTCGTTACCAAACTGCCATTTTCCTCCCAGCCTATCTGGGGTCTACCTCTCTGGTCCGCAGATCCAAAAGACAAGTCTTCTAGCCCCCGTGCCCAAAACACCAATAACCATCAAGATCACTCTATGACTTTGTTAGAACTCACTGCTCTTGTCTCTCACAGTTAGAAATCTTTTGACAGCATTCGGATCAGTTTTCCCACTTCACTGACCAATTCCTCCTTCCAGTTCCCCCTCCTCTCCCTCCCCTCCCCCCCTCTTCTCCTTTTATACACAAGTCCCCTTTCAAGATATTTATTAAAATATCCTCTTTTAATAAATATCTTAGTCAAATCCCCTCTCAAGATATTTATTAAAATATCATCTTTTAATAAATATCTTAGATTCATATTAAAATATTATTATTCAATAAATATCTTGGATTCCTAAAATATCTTGGGTTTATTATCAAATATCATCATTTAGTAAATATCCTAGATTTTATTAAAATATCATCTTTTATTTGCATAAGTCAATGCTTTTACTTTCCTTTGAACACTATATTAGTTTATATTATGATAGTGGTAGGTATAACTTTTACCTCACAATACATTCATTATATTCTGGTGAGTTAGGTATTTACTCAATACTTCAATAATTCACTCATTACTCTACACTAAGACTTTTCATAATTGATTAGTGCATATACTAGTGAAGTACACGAGATACATGCATTTGTAGCTATCATATGCATGTCTCATATGCATGCGAATAGTTTTATGTTCCCTATAACTCGAGTTGGGTCATTAAATGCGTAGTCCCTTTATGGGTCATAGTTTGCTCCAAGTGACCCCCATCTTCCGCTAGAGCCGCATTTTTTATCACAGGCTAATGTTTTGGGGCGTGCTAATGATCAAGTCCAATGTGGGATCCCCATACCCACTCTTCCTAAGTCAAAATCGAAGTAGTGACAAAATTGGCAAAATTTAATATTTCTACTTAGCAGAATTGCTAAGAAGGAATATTACAAAACCACGCTATCCTTCATAGTGTCCGTTCCTCGATCTCATCAGAACCTAAAGATTCAAATTTCCATAGGGCAGTTGACAATCCTTCGTAGTCTCCCTCTGAAGCTAGACTCCCTCTAAGGCTACACAACCTCCACTGGTTCACCCTGATTCCCCTCGATGAAAGTTCTGCTACTTAACTTGTGTTCTTCCAAGGTCAATCTGAGTTGCGGTTGAACACTAGGTCTAATCACTCTAAACCACTACAACTCAACTCAACAAGTGATCTCATCCTTGCAAGTCAAATACTTCACATGCACATAAATCCAATGTCGGATGTGCAACTTCAAAACCCAATGAAGATACTAGCTTGTCATCATCTCGTCCTTTACACAGAGCTAACTCATTCATGCCAAAGAACCCTTGAGTAGTCCCAACAATCTTTGACAATTCATCGGAAGTCCATGATCTACAACCTGCCACACAACAAATTGTTGTTCACCAGGTTCTTAACCAATCCACCAGAACTCCCAGTCTCTCTTGTCACCAAGCTAGTCACGACCACATTACTCTGTTCTCAAGGGAACCTTCTACACCACGTTCTAGGCAATTTCACAACTTCCTCTTAAGTTGCTTCAGTGTGCACACTCTGATTCAATCGTCTCTTCAAAGAGCTCTTATACCAAGTTGATTTTTCCTTGGCACTTCAAAATCAGGTCTATATCTAAAACACAATCATGAACACACTAAAATGCCACAACACCAAGCACTTTGCACATTGGAAAATGTATAGCAGTGAATCAACTTTTTTACACAAGAAATTTACACAACCCAAAACTTGTTATATTACAACTTTAAGACAACAAACATAAGGCTCTCATACCATGCATCATGGCCCTTACAATTAGCCCTAATACAAGGAAAACTAGGGCTTGATGTCAACAACACATGATCATTAATCTACCCTTGAACAAGACACACTTGACTTACTTGTTGATAAAGCACTTACCATAACCCCTTCATTCCACTTGTCTTGAACCCCTGGCAGGTCCTTTGCCACCTATACACGCAGAGAGCTTGCTGCTCCAACACCTTTTACATTGTTGCTCTCAAGGTCTTTTACACCTTCTAATTCTCTTGCGCATCAATTCACAAATATTCTACCTCCACATAGTGTCTTAGTTGCTCCTATTGATTTTTGTCGCATCGGAAAGTGATCTAAGTCTCAAATTTGGTGAGGAGGCTTAAACACCAGTACTCCAAAGAACCAGAAACTGTTTGTGGAAATTCTGCTTGGTTCATGTTTTATTAAAATAATTAATTATTTTAACGGGGATCCCAAGTCTAAACTTAGGGAAATTAAATAATTAATGAGTATTAATAAAACAAAGTGTGAATCTTCTACAGAACGAAGATCAAGTCTAGTTTTAATCTTAGCCGTTGATTACACTTCTAATCTGGGTCGTTGATTTTTCAATGAGTAGATTATAAAGGAAGGCTTGAGGGCCTTTTGGAAAGGAAGCCGGGCAAATATTCAGTAACCCGAGGGAAGTCGGTTCTTTAGAATTTAGAATTCGATTTCAGAGGGAGAGTTGCAAGGCGGAGGGATAAGAGGGTTTCAACATCAATCAAAGCTCGAGGAAGAATGACGCAGAGCAGCAGAAGGGCAGCGCAGAGGGACAGCACAGAGAGGCAACATAGCTGTGACGCAGTCCTTGCACAAAGGATCACGCAGAAGTGAC
The DNA here is from genome assembly GCA_034641835.2 of Pinus albicaulis. Lineage (NCBI taxonomy): Eukaryota > Viridiplantae > Streptophyta > Pinopsida > Pinales > Pinaceae > Pinus > Pinus albicaulis. The sequence continues at coordinate 25,195 of JAXQQM020086370.1, read as the reverse complement.
ACAGTGGAGGTCAGGGGGCCTCGTGGGTGTCAAAATATCTCTAGAATTTAGGAGAAAATTATCTCAAGTGTTTTCTTGGAAGTTTCTCAGTAATCTTGCCAGTCATCCTTGAAAATAGATTGTTGCTGAAGATTAATAAATAAACCCTCATATGTTGCATCAGTTTTCCCGCATTGGGTTTTTCCGGGGACAATTGTCCAAAAATAATTGTGTTGATGTAATTGACTCTTATGCTTATATTTATGTGATAACTGCAGTAGAATTTATTTTGATATTTACTAAAGGGTTTTTGTAAATAACTTATTGTGGAAAATAAGTAGGATAAATAAATCAGTTACTGCAGAAGAATTTCAGATTTGGTATTTTCACAGCTCCAAGATTCACTATTCATGGGATACACAAGTCTTCCCTCTAACAATCTTCCTAGGGCTCCAAGTCTTCTCTGTACTGCGATTCCTCTCTAGGATTTCGAACTACTGCTCACGCAGAGCAACGAAACTCTGTCTTTTCTCTACTACTAAGCTCTCCGACTAATCATCTATATGCTCTGATACCATGTGAAAATCTCATCTATTGCAGCAACTTGAAATTATTCTTCTATCTGTAAATTTAATTATGCAGTGTATTTGCTACGGCAAACAACGAATAAATTCACAACTGCAATTTTCACAATAAAATTATTGCGGAAAATAAATACTGGAAACAGAGAAATTCTAGCACACACACACAAGAATATTAACACGGTTATTTTTGGACAATTGTCCCCAGAAAATCCCAACTCGAGAAAATTGGTGCGGTAGATGAGGGTTTTCTTATTAATCTTCTGCAGCAAATCTGAGTACAAGAATTTTAGATGCCCAACTAACAATCTAAATTGAAAGAAATACTTAGAGAAATTTTTTGAGAATTTTCTCACACTCCACAGCAACTTTCTGAACCCTGAGATGCACCCTCTACCTTCATGTTGGACCCTCTGCGCAGAGCACTAGTGGACTTCGCTCTTCCTTACGTTGCCTCTTCCAGAATCCGGAAATCTTCCTTCTGGACTTCTGCTGCTACCCTCTCTCACCTGCTACTCACCCTTTGTCTCTATCTCCTCTGTTGAATCATAGCCAATAAGAAAATCGAACTACCTGAGCAACTGAGTAACTGCACTGGTGTGTTCTCCATCTACCCATCGACTTCTTATAATCTTCTGTTGAAGCACCAACGGCCAAGATTAAAACATAATCGATGGCCCAGATTAACTGCCTATCAATTTGTGTGAGTTTCTAAATGATTCTCACCTTATCTCAATTAATATTGATTAATTAACCATATTCCCTAAGTTTAGACTTACGAAATATTTAAAAATTGGTTAATAATCTAATTGAGACACTTCTAGGTGGAATTTTCAGAAACGATTTATGGGTTTTGGAGAACTCGTGTTTTCTAGCCTCTCCACAAAATTTCGTGGCTAGAACACCTCTGATGCTACAAAAACTAACACTTCAAAAATTAATTCTTTTAAGACCCACAAAATTTTCCACTTGGAGAATTGAATTTCTCTAGACTTTTAATTTGACTCTAATTAAATAATTTTTTGGCTTAGGATTTTATTTTATTTTACCAGAAAAATTAATTAATTGACTTAAAGGGGATAAATTATTATTTCCACCCTCAAATACTGTAGCCATTGTTTCTGATTGCGAGGAACCATGCACTAAAATATTTTTACATGAGATTTTTTACAATTCAACCCTCAAACGGGGAACACCCGTTCGGCTTAGACCCTCATAATACATACTCAATTCTGCGAAACAATATGATCTAGTAGACCAAGTGACTTGTAATAAACTAATTTAGCCAATTAGCTTAAACTATTCCCAAATCACTTTTACATAAGATTCGACTAGAACACTAGGACTCACCTAAGACTTTGACGATGAATTCCACCCTAGCTTTGGGGTGAGGTTGGAGGGAAAAACTCTATTGACCTTCTGTGTTTAGAAACACAAATGAGTCAGTGAGACGAAAAACCTCCTAGGATGAAATTATCGCCAAAAAAATAGGCTTACCTAGGTTGTTACATACATTCATGGTCTTACTAGCATCATTTACATTAGAAAACTTGCAAAATGGATTTACAAAGACTTGATAGATTGTTGATTGATGATTCGGTTCTTTGAAAATATTCTGGGAAATCTGCTTCCTTGGAGCTCTGAAAAAAATTGTGCAACAGGTCAAGTGGGGTACCTGACATGACTCCAAGTGATGACCTGGTAGATTGGTGACCCTAGGACTAGTGGGTGACTAGTTCCTTTATTTGATGTTGATGCGAGGATGCTTTCCACATGGTTCTGGTATAAAGCATGAGGTGGATGGATTCCTTAACATAGTAAAGCTCATTCGATCTTTTCTTGGAATGGAGAAATTTTATTCATCATATGTACATCTATGGAAATCAAGGAGAATACCTCCCTGGCTAAGAAGGACAGTTGAAATTATGTAGTTGCGGTTGCTATTCAAGTCAACTAAGTCAAAGGGAAATAAAATATTATTTTATTGTTGATGATGGCCCCAACTTGACAGGTCGCCCCACCTCTTGAACGGGTTTGAGCCTTGGTCAAAACCCACATGGTTTGGCTCCTATATATTGACATTTATGGGCCTCCTAATTTGGCATCTCACAATTTCGGATCTATCCAAGAAGAAGACTTCCATTCACACGTGCGAAGGACACTTGGAGTTGGCCAGCAAAGCTTGACCACTTTAATATCTGTTTGACCAGCGTTGACTTGCCATTTCTGGGATGATTTGATTTGGAATCTTTGACTGGTCATTGGACCAAATCTCTGGGCATCTTTGACTGGACTGTTGACCAAATCCCTGGTAAGAAATCTGGATGTTGACCAAACCTTTACCAGTGTTGACCACAGGTCAACTGTGGTTGTTTGACCAAATTTTCTGAGGGAGTTGCAGGGCCGAAATTCGGCCTCTTTGACCACAGTTGACCAGGAGTAACAGAAGCTGAAATTTGGCCTGTTGACCAGAATTGACCAGCTGAACAAGAGTCTGACTTTTCTCTCCTTTGACCAAGTTTGACGTGGAAAGTGGTGTGGTCAATTTGACTATTTTTTGACTAGAAAATTCAAATGTACATTTGTTAATTTGAGAACATGTTCTATGCCTTTTCAGATTAGGGCACAAAATACTGAAGCAGATAGAACATATCAATAGATCAATGGAAGACAAACCAAAACAGAGATAATGAATGGTGGCGTTACCGCGATCAGCAGGATGCTTCTACCAGCAAAGTCTCCAATAGGTCATTCAGCCAAGTGTGTCACACACAACCCTAGGACAACCCAGACAAAAAATACTCCACAAATACGCAGCTCCATCGCCATCAAGAGAGAAGAAAATTCTCCACACATTATGTGTATAATGAACTCCAATTCTTTCCAATATATAGGCATCTTTGGGGGTGTGTGACACGTCCTTTAAGACATTTAAGTCTATATTATATTCCAGGCCGACCTAGCACATAAGTGGAATAAATTCGAAGCACATGTTTTTCTCATCCGATCGAGATGATCTTTAAATCAATCTTACACCTCTCCGAAAGAGGAATCCAATAAAAATATTGGGATCATCATCTGAGCAGCACAACCCAGAGTTTGGACCTAGTTGCCCAAATTTAACAACATTTGATTGAAATGGGCAGTTTCTCCTAAGAAAAGATTGTTGGGTTTCTCCTTGATTTTTCCCAGGATAAATTTCTGTGTCTCTTGTGCATCATAATTTTACTGTGATCTTTACTACCCTACTGTATTTATAGTTGAACTTTTCTGAAGTGTAATTGCTTAATGATTTGGAATGTGCTAAAGATATAATTGTATCATTGGAAATAATTATCTGGCAGAAAATTGCGCTTGTCTTAATTGCACCCTAAAAAAGACAGCATGCCTAACAATTTGTGACTTGGCTTTCAAAGGAACAATTTATAGTTCATTCTATTTGTTTCTTCAGTTTTTTAACAGACAGTAGCTTATAAAGAAAACATACAAAAGCAATCACCACAAAAGGGCTCTACATCTAACATGCAACGAAAGGAAAATAAGTACAAACTGAAAGCCAAGAATCTTAACTAATGGAAGAAAAAAAAATCTTGATTCTTAGCACATATTAATGTGCAGCATAAAATGTCAAATTGGCTACTCAGGGTGAATGAAAGAAGAAATTCGCTACAGTATATACCATTGCAACGGCAGTCGGAAAATGCCATGAGATACATTTATTGTGAAGCATGTCTCTAAGGAAATCAGAGTGAAATACCAAATCTGAAAAAATTACTTTAGAGAGATACAGAATAGCCTTTTGCAGTACCAATAAGTATCTTATATACTGAAAGCATTGAAAATAAATACATCATACTTGCTCCAAGCCAAAACTTTGTTCATCACATACCTGGGACTGTCTGGAACGTGATCTCCACATGAGGACTAAAGCATTGAACACAGGACGATTATTGGGTAGCCAATCTGGCATCAACTTAACCAAATCTGAGACCAGTAAAATTCCCTGGAAATGGACATCTGGCATCTGGCCCACACTTGCTGCAGTAGACTGCATTCCAGCAAAATTATCTGATCCTGATGGAACTAAAGTACCACTAAAAGGCTCAACAGGCTTCTTTGTTACCTGAAGAAACGCATTAGTAATTATCTTATTTGGTGACTTGGCAAGTTCCTCTCTTAAGGGTTGTCCCGCATCTGACATGATGATATCCATGAATCTAATTCCAAAGAAAACAAAGCGAAACAATACCCTTTGTTGGCTTCTTCTTACATCATCAAAAACAATAGAACCAAATCTCACAACGTATCGTATAAAAATTACCTTCTAAAATGTTTTGGCTGATTCAATCGAGCAAGAAAATAATCTACTGCATCTGATGCAAAACGATTTAAAAACTTAGTCAGTGGAAGACGATATGGGCTGTTCAGCTCACTATACACTTGTCCTTGAGGTAGTGCTGCTTCTATCTCCATTGTTAGCACCACTAGGTCATCCAAGAACTTTCCTGCTGCAGGTGGCAGAAGATGGAAAACCTCTATGATTGCTGCAATAAACAGGGAACAAATACACAATTATCATTAAATTACTTGATGTAAAGGATCTCAGATGGCACATACTCAATATTAACAAATATTTTTAATACATTTATTTACCTGCAGCAAGTTTTGGTTGTGCACCAGGTTTCAACGCTTTTTGACGCTGGGTAAGCTTTTCTGGTTCCAGCCACAGTCTCAGGTGCTCTAGGAATTTTTCACCCAATGTTACCTTTAAACGATTAGGTAGAAGATCAAGAATATGACCTAAACCTTGTATAAAGGGTATGGTGAGGTTTCTGATGTCAACCAAATTTGGGAAAATTGGCCTAAGACTAGTCTCTAAGAGCTCTTTGGGCAGTTCTTGTTGCCGAATAGCCTGTACAGAACAAAATCAATCCACCCCCATTATACAGCACAACTATCTCTTTTCTAATGATAGTTATATCCATTTTTCACTTGATAAGAGCATCTAGTCTTACAAAATGACTTTATACATCTTTTACTTTATTCAGAGTTCAAACCATTTACAAATTGCTTATAAAAGACAGACAGATAATGATAAAATATATATATATATTAAAATGACCTGACGAAGACTATCCTTTGCAGCAGCCACAATTTCAGGTGTCAGACATGTGAGAGACTTGAAGAACATTGAAATTATCCGAGATGTTAACTCTGTATGATTTGGAATTCTAAAATCAGTGCAGGCCATAGCTGTGTGTAAAAGCTCAATACACACAATTCGAAGCTTGGTCGATGTCTCAGCCAACTTTGGACTCATAAATTTCTCAACTAATACAGTTTCATCTGCCTCCGTAATTTGCAATGTTTCTTGCAGGATATTTACAAGATCTTGAGTCATCTTTAGAAGTGGAGGCCGTAAATCCAGGCAAAATTTTAAAGCCATCACAGTTCCTACCTGCACCAACACTAACATTCATTAACCTCAGAACACACACGTGGATGTAATGGAAATCAGTGTCCTCGACAGGAAAACAGCATTAAAGACAATATGGAAAGCTATAAGATGTATTTTATCACAAATATGTCGATATACCTGTTGCTCAATGTGCTTACTACGAAGAGGACGCATAATTAGACGCTTCAGCAGTGGTTGATACAGCGGTTCAATTAACTCTGAAACCTCACTGCCTGTTTGGTTGGCAAGCAATGCTAAGCATGATTGCACATTTTTTCTCACAACAAGTGTTGCGTTTGGATTGAATAGCTCTGCAGCGAAAAAATCCACAACACCTTGGAAACCTTGTCTGTGATGTTGCCTGTTTTCTTCATCTACATTGTTCACAACCCTCAACACCAGAGCAAGTACTTGACCTGTCTTTTCTTGCTCTTTACTTGCATGCTGAGGAAGTCGCTTTAAGACATATACTAGACCACGTACTACCTGGACTTGGAAAACACATAAAGTCTCTACAGTAACCTTCCCAACCAAAGCTCCGAGACCAATAACCCCACCCATCTGTTGATGCCATGTCCTTCCATAGCAGCAGTGTAAAAGTCGCAGTAGAAGCTGCTCAAAGATGGGTATACGAACACCTGGCAGTGGTGAGCAAACAGGATTCATTGATGGACTACAACCCATCATAGGAACACCAGGTGTGCCCATACCACTTTGAACACCCATATGTTTGCCCCAAGCAAGTAAAAGAAGTGTTTCCACAAAAATGTTCATTGCATTCAAAGCAGCCTTAGCATGTGCTCTGTTTTCACCTGCAAGCACATCAACTAATGCATCTAAAAATACCAAAGGATCTAACTCTTGCAAATTTCCATGGGATGAAATCCATCTCTTACAACTTAAGCTCCCACTGTCTGTCCCCATCAAGTTCCGATGTTGATGAGTTGTTACTGATGGAGAAGTTGATGAATCAACATGAAATATCATAGCAAAATGGCGGGATATATTGGATACAAAATCATCCTTAGGATCCTGAAGTTCTTCTTCTGCATTAGCAGCAATTACAGCCATTAAAAGAACCTTAAATACAGATCTCTCTGCCAGGAATTGTGGCTTTTCCTTTTCCCCTACATTGACCTGCACCATAATATGATATTATTTTCTTGCCTTTATAATGCAGACTCTGACAATATTCTTTTACAGCTTGAGATGATCAAGCAGTGCTAGTTTTATAATCTATTTAATCACACATGAACCACATAATAGATATGAGGTGCAAAAGTTTAGATGATATTCATTTTAGCACAACCCAAAATTAAGTTGACAAAATTGCCTATGCTCACAGTTCTCTGGCAATGTGTATTACCACTTTCTTATTAATGCTAATGACTAACATGTGCCTTACGTTGTAGAATAGTGAAAATCTGATTTATACTTGAGAAAGAAGATGTATTAAAAACAAGAAAATTCAAACAAGCAATTGCCCACTTCAACTGTAAATGAGAAGTTACTATACTGTTGTTGAAGGATACTGGGAAAGCACAAACCTTTATATTTGGTGTTTCAGTTCTGTCCCTTGACGGATCAATGGATGACATCAGCAATGTGACCAAATGTTCCACAGTGACTTCTTCAGCTCCAATGTTTATCTTTGGATTCATAATTGATGACAAGCATACATGCAGGAGCTTGAGAGCATGCCTCCTGTAAAATATATCCACACCAGATCTATTTCGCATAACCAATGCTATAGCCAGATGAATGCAGCGATCTAAAGGCAACAGAAACGATTTAGATGCCTCAAATGTCAAAATGAGCTGTAGACCAATTTCAGAATTTTCTTTGCACTCGAGTGCTAAAGGCTCTTTTAGAAAACTTCTGTTTTTACCACCTAGTTTGCCAAGCAATTGTAAGGCCTTTTCACCCCAAGGATATGGTTTTGGTCGAATATGAGACCATAAAGTCACGACTACTTCTGTGATGACATTTTCCATACTTGATTGCAAAAACACTGGATTAAAGCTGTCAATCCAAAATTCAAGTGTTTGTAAACCTAAGTTAATAAGTTCATCACTCCCTTTCAAAGCCAAGACCAAAACCTTCATGAGGCGTGGAAGATGTGGAAGCAATGAACTCAAGCGAGCAGGGAACCTTAGACAAAGCTCAAGCACAAGGTCTTTCATATCAACAAAAGTTGGTCCTTCCACCATACATAACAACATGTTAAGACAAAGTCGCAGAGTAGGGACAAAGTTCCTGAACAACGATTCAAACTTCACCCCTGAAAGAGCACGAAACATTGTACAAAGCAGTTGCATGTATCCTTGTGGATTTTCTATCTCAGTAGCATTCTCCGTACATGCTTCCAATATAGTTGATGCATACAGATGTAACACACACTCACAATCCCCAGGAAATTTCACAACCTCATCAAATAAAAGCTGGAATAAATGTAGGACTAGTTTTGATGCAGGTGTGTCTGGTTGTTTAAGGAAATCAAGTTTGTTACTAATAAGAAAATTCAAAAGCACATCCGCAAAGTATCGTACAACAGTATCTTTTTGAAGAAGGGCAGAAAATACAACCAACAACTGATTATTGTTAAGCATGTATTCAAAAATATGTTGCAGGCACATAGCAAACATGTCCATGAGGTTTCTATGTTGCATCACAGCAAAAATTTGAGAAAAATGCTCTAGCACTTCATTCTCTTCCTCCTCATCCTTGAATATTGAAAGGCAATGCACTCCACTTCTTAGTACTCCTGAGACAAGCCATACCTGACCATAACAAGATGTCAAATTAGAAAGATGTACATTCCTACAACATGCTTAATTTTTGTTACTACATCCAACCATTTCAGATAGATTTGAAATGCAGATAATAGCTCACTTTAAGTATACCTCCTCTTGTCTCATGCCTTCCATCCCAACTGGATTATCAACACTTGCTGGCTGACGCAGCTGCATTTGTGATGCATTGAGATGAGTGATACTCCAAACTAATTTCTTCATTCCTGCAAAAATGTGATATGGAGTAACATTCCGTAACATTCTCACTAGGAGATACATTTCCATAGTACTTTATTTGAAATTTATCAACGATACTTTACAAGTTTCAATGTTTTAAAATAGAAGGACAAGCGTGCCACAATCATATGAAGATGAGACTCACATATGTGCTAAAGGACATATAGACCAAAACATCATATCTCTAATGCCTTAGATAACGTGAAGTGATGTCAATATACGAGTAATCAGTTGAAACCAATCAAAATTCATAGAAAATCATAAGAAATACAATACCCATAACCAAAGTCTTGATTAATTGCTTGTGACTTCTTAATTCCTCCAATTGCTTTGAAGGCTGCAAGTTCAAAACTGCCTGCATGTAAAATTGGATGTCACCATGCTGTGAGAAAAAACTGAGTACAATAAAACACCAATAGTTTAATTAGGGATCTCTTTTGATTATCACCTTTTGAGTAAATTGAACTTTGGAATTCAATGTACTTAGTACTTCAGCCCTTTCATTAAGCTTTGTAACTAAATATGCAACTTAAAAATCCAAATTCAAGTAATAAAAAAATTTCATTGATATTTAAAACAGTGTATTCAGTGTCATTTCATGACACTGAATTTAGTCTTAAGCCCCTATTTTCAATTCAAAAGAAAAGTTAATAATATTATGGACATATCCATTGCACTGAGAGAAGTGAGATGCATTCTAGAGTCCAGTATCAAGGAGATGTGTAATGTACATGCCTAATACTGACATGACACATGGCATAAGTAGTATCAATATGATATTTAAAAAATAAATTAAGGATCTGATATGGATGAGATGTGTAACATCTGTACTTATAAATAAATATATTAAAAAAAATTCCATAATGTCAAAGAGATTTTTAAGGAAAGAGGAGGAAGCATTAATCCACACACACAAAGCCCAAGCAATTAGCTCAAATGATTGATGCCAATTGTTGGCCATTTGGTTATTTCTGTTAAGATGTTGTCATTGATGTCAAAGCAAGGGCCAGCCATGGTCAAAGCCAAATATGCTCAAAGTCAAATGGTTGAGAGGTTGCCAGATTGCCTATCTATAGAGATTCCAAAGGAGAGTGAGATGTAAGACTCAAGAGGCAATATCATTTAATCCTCACTTTAGACCCAAGATTCTGGATGTAACATGTTCTTGGTTAATTTCAAATTCCATGATTTAGCAATACACCTTTAGGATTTGTTACCACACAATCTAGCAGGGACCTAAAAATGGGAAAGCCTAAGGGACAACTACTAGACTAAGTGACAACAATGGGACTATGACCCATTGTCACCTCAATAAAAGTCCCCTGCTCTTTACGAACTTTCACCGATGGGAGGAGTCCCGGTAGGAAGGGAATCACTTAAAGTGAACAGATCAATGATTTAGGTGTAAGTGATTCCAAATGGACATTGGACCGCAAATGTCAGAGTGTATTAACTCTAATAAACATTTGGATCTACTGTTGCTTCTTGGAAATGTTGCCTTAGTGTACTTCCCTAGTACGCATCCCCTACAAACTTCGACTTTCTTCGTGTTGAGATTAGGAGCCCCTATGACAGTATTTTTGAGAATCCCCAAGGCTCCATGATGTAGATGCCCCATCCTTCTATGCCATAATTCATTCAAATCTCTAACGTTTGTACTACCAATCAAGGCCACCAGAGATTCAAGCTGGACCTTATACAGCTTGTGACTCCTTACTCCGATTTGTGCCTTTGTGCTCCAACTAGGGTGTTTGACATACACCTTATCTCTTATAAAGTATACATCAAAGCCCTTGTTCTAAAGTTGGGACACTGAGAGTAAATTCATCCCCAACCCTAGTACATGCAGAACATTCGTGGCTCGAATCTTGTTGCCATCCTCGGTCTGAAATGTTACGGTACCTCTCCCAATGGGAGTACATTTTTCCTTGTTTCCCATAGTTATCTAGAAATTCATTTGTTCTTCTTGATAGCTCAAAAAACATTCTCGAACTCCTGTCATATGAGCAGATGCTCCACTATCAATATACCAAACACTTGGAGGAGTTGTGCTCGACACACAAGCAAGGTCCTCCTCTAGTCTGGATGCCAGCACGCTCATGTCGTGTTCTTTCTACATTTTTGCGTGCTCTAGAGGACTGCGTGAGTCCTTTTGAAAGCGTGAACCCTCCTGAATGATGGAACTTTGGTTCATGGCAGATCCACCCTTCCTATTTTTAGCCCTTCGCTCTGATACCATGTGAAAATTTCAAGGAAAATAATTCTGCAATACTTGGTTTATTTCTCCTACTTATGAGATAAGTTATTTACAGATGCTTCACTAAATTCTGAAATAAACACATTTGCAAATCTTCACTATCATTAAGAGCATAAGTATAGAAAGATAATTTACACATGTAGCACAATAGATACAACCACATGAACACAGTTGTTTATGGACAATTGTCCCCGAAAGACCCCAATGTGGGAAAACTGGTGCAACATATGAGGGTTTTATATTTATCTTCATAAATGGAAAGTACATTTACAAGAGTCTGATGAGCAGAGAAAAATTTGCAAACACATGGCTAAATTTTTTGGACCCTTCAAACAAATTTCAGACCCTCGGGGTGACCTCCTTCACCCTCTGCGTCATCCAGCATGAGAGCTTTGCGCAGTCTCTCCCTGGACTACGTGATTCTGCGTGGAGGGGTTATGGCTGCTGATAAACTCACCCTTCCCTACATCCTCCTGACTTCTACTTCCCGATAACTGACTTCTCTCTCCTCCTTCTGGTTTTGCAACCCTGCCTCTACAATCTCACCCACTGAAATCGAATTCTCTTGCTTCAGAATCGATTTCCTTCGGGTACTGAGAATGTCCCCGGCTTGATTTCCAAATGGCCCTCAAATCTCTTCTTATAGTCTTCTCGCTCATGAAACAACGGCCAAGATTATATCGTTAATCAATGGCTTAGATTAACAGATGACTCAATCTTCGTTTTCTAGAAGATTCACACTCTGCTCTATTAATACCCTTTAATTATTTAATTTCCCTAAGTTTAAACTTAGGGTCTGCATTAAAATAATTAATTATTTTAATAAAATCATATCCGAGTGGAATTTCCACAAACAATTTATGGGTTCTCTGGATAACTAACGTCCAAGCCTCTCTACCAAAAATGTGACTTAGAACACTTCCCGATGCTATAGAAATCAACAGCAACAAGGTCACAACTAGAGGATTGAGACTGCGCAATGCGCAGCTCAGGGGAGTTTGGGTGAAGCTAGGTTGCTTGGTCAGGAAGTTTTTTCGAAAAATGGCTAAGTGTGCAATCGGTGGAATTAGTGTGAACAGCGATAAACTTTGACTATGATCACACACACAGTAATTTGACAACTCAACAACATAGATCATCCATAATACATGAACAAGTGGTTCCCTCCGTGCGAGAGCTTTACAACAAGTGCGACACTAAAGATACACTTTGCAACGACCGTGACAGCACTTGTGTGACAACGCTCCAAACTTCGGAAATGAGTGTGACAGATACTTACAAGGTTAGACCAACTCATTAGCACAAAGATGGCCTCTTGGAACCACCAAAACAGGCTTATACACATGATGCGATAGCCAACATGCCAAAAGACGACACTTTGCCCAACTTGCAAAAGGGAACACAACACTCTAAGAAAACAAATGAAATGAGTTTCAAAGCTTGCAATAATGATGAACAATATCAAATAAGTCTTCGAAATTGGCTATAGGCCAAAATTTTGGAGGGGGTTGTAGCAGCTACAACATGAGCATAAACAAGGTACAAAAGTGAATCTAAAGTACTTGCAAATGAAAGGGTTGTGAGTGCTTTCAAAATATATTGCATGTATTTGAGAAAGGGCTTAAATAGTGAGATGTTCAATGAGATGCAAAATTCAAATACATGCAAGAAGAACCATTCAAGATTGCAAGGTGTTTGTGTGTTATAGTGCTCTTGGTTAATTTTAGCTAAGTGCCTATCTAAGGTGTTATTTCCTCTCAACTCCTTCAACTTAGTAAGGATCAAGACAACCTGCATGCCTTCGTTCCTAGAAGGGGACTTGGCCACACAAAAGAACTACGAGGACATGCATTTGTACCTTTCCATAATATCCCTAAGGAAAATTTACAGTAAATAACAGGCATACATAGACATAAAAATCACACAAACAGAAATATAAAATCTATTGCATGTATTTGAGAATGGGCTTAAATAGTGAAATGTTCAATGAGATGTCAAATTCAAATACATGCAAGAAGAACCATTCAATATTGCAAGGTGTTTGTGTGTTATAGTGCTCTTGGTTAATTTTAGTTAAGTGCCTATCTAAGGTGTTATTTCCTCTCAACTCCTTCAACTTAGTAAGGATCAAGACAACCTGCATGCCTTTGTTCCTAGAAGGGGACTTGGCCACACAAGAGAACTACGAGGACATGCGTTTGTACCTTTCCATAATATCCCTAAGGAAAATTTATAGTAAATAACAGGCATGCATAGTCATAAAAATCACATAAAAAAAAATATAAAATCAGAGCACAATTTAACACCAAAAATTGAACTGTTGAGCCATTTTATTACTGAAAAGGGGTGTAAAATAAAGGTGTTGGAATGAGCGCACCTGGGCTTGTTCTAAGCAAGCTAGCAAAGCCCAAAATGAAGTACAGGTCACCCTCCTCTTCTCAATCACTGTGTTTCCTTGGCTCTGCACTGGAATTGCCCAAAAATTTGTTGTTGCCTGCAAAGATCTGTTGCTAGGGCCCTTTCCACTGCTCAGAAAATTCTAGGAAATTAATTCCAACCTCCTCACACAATACTTAGAAAAGCCCACGAAGGGTTTGGCCAAAGCTTGACCTCGGAAATTTGACCCTTTTATGCTTGAGTGGCTCTACTGCAGGGAAAAACACTCCTCCTGTGCAATCTATTGCCAAAGGCTCCCAAAATGTCAGCAGTCCCTGTTAGAAGGCTCCCCAAGCCTCCCCACCAAATCTCCACCTCAAACTCCCCTCACTCCTCAAGCTCCAAGAGTAACTCCACCAAGCACTGTGCAGTCCCTGCACTATTGTAATTGCCTTTGTGTTGTGGTATGACCTCATTGTTGTTGGTACATCAGGCAGAACTCCCTCCTTGAGCTGGCACTCGAAGTCCACTGAAGTGAGGGTTGGGATCTCCGCTTGGGAACACCCGTCTGTTTTACAATACTTGGAGACTTAGCACTTTCTCAACCGTGCCATGTCAAAAGACAAATTCATAAAATGATGAATGAATGACCAAGTGAGTTTCTCTAGCCTCTTTTGTTTTATTGCCTCCAAAATTCCCATGTGGGCCCAGCTCGTACTTCCCACACCAAATCCGTTCCAATGGGAGCGTAGCTCCCTTGTGGGTCGCAATTCACACTAAGTGACCCCCACACTCCACTAGTGTCGCAATATTTCACCCCAGCTCCAATGTTTAGGTGCTCTAATATCCAAAATTCACATGTGGGACCCCATCTACCCACATTACCTAAGTGTAAATCAAAATGATGGCAAAAATGGCAAAATTGGATATTTCACTTAGCATAATGCTAAGTGGGAATATCACACTTTCATCCAAACTCAAATCTTATGAAATTGAATGACAGTTAACGAAGCTTTTCCTGAAAGATCTATCAACCAAGCTTATGCTTAGAGGTTAATTTTAGAAGTGCAATGGAGATGCAAATAATTAGAGATGTCTTGCAAGTTGAGATAGAGTTCCCAAATATGAAATGCTTCAAAATAGTTCAAGTAAATATTCTCACTCACAATTAAGGACCTTAAATACTTGCATAAACAATGGAAATGAAACTCAAATGGTGTCAAGAGATAGCTGAAATTTAGAAGATAAAATCACCAAATTTACATCAATATGGAATTAATTTTAGAAGTGCAATGGAGATGCAAATAATAGAGATGTCTTGAAAGTTGAGATAGTGTTCCCAAATGTGAAATGCTTCAAATTAGTTCAAGTAAATATGTTCATTCACAATTAAGTCACTAAAATACTTGCATAAACAATGGAAATGAAACACAAATGGTGTCAAGAGACAGCTGAAATTTAGATGATAAAATCACCAAATTTACATCAATATGGAACAATGTTAGCATGTGAAAATGACCTTGCATAAAAACTATGAAATAGTCACATGAGAGGACATATATATCAGAAACTAAATAAATTATAACTGCTGCAAGAAATCAGATCTAAAATGCTCAAATGAACAAAATAAAGTGAGAAATAAAATCACTAAACTAGCCCAAGTAAGAGTCAATTGCTATATCTAACGAATGAGAATGGGAAACAACAAAAAAAAGGAAATGCTAGAGTCTAAAGTTAAACCAATTAGATCTACTTGTAAGAAAATAAACTAAACTCAAAACCACAAAACATGCAAAGAATTCCTTTCTCAAAGGAGAGGAAGAGTAGGAGGCCAAGGGGATGATCCCTGAGCTCCCTCAAAGATATTTTTACCTTTTATTAAATAAGAAGCCCTCTAATGGAGAATGAGGACTCTGATCTTGAGAATAGTTTACAAGTAGCTCCAAAGAGCAAATACCCTTCCTCAAGAGAGATTAATGCAAAAAGGAAAAAAAGAAGTTACAATGCTTATTATGAAAATAGTACAATGAGGAGTCCTCAATGAGAGGACTCGCTTTCCTCGAGAAGGTACAATCTTAATGGCTCAAAATCGTTGGTCTTCAAGGGAAAAACCTGCGAATGAGGAAAGGAGAAAGAAAGAATGGTTATGAAGGAAAGAATTGAAGAAACTCCAATGATATCCTCTTGGTCCTCAAGCTTCCATCCACAAACGCTTTCAAAATGATGCTTCAGTAAAGCCCCTTAACCCTCCTTTAGATATGTGCAAGGCATGAGAGAAAAAAAAGAAATGAGATTACAAATACTCACAAATAATCTACACTATAAAACAATTGCATACAACAAGAGAAGGAAGAAACTTCCTCTCTTGAGCAAGCAAAGAAGGGCTAAGCTTTTCCTACATGCTCTAAAAGGTAGATATACAAGTAAAGCACATAAATTTTATCCAAGTAAAATTTAATTTTGATGATTTTCAGAGAACTAAGGTAAGGAGACTCCCTTCTCAATCATTGGATGAGCCCTTTGAAATTTGCTTGGTATGGGTCCTTCTAAGTTCCACCTTTGCTTCTTAAGTGTGGGTCCGTCCAACCAAAGACTTACCCCACGCTCAAACTTGTTCAAACAATTTTAGATTTCTACATACTCGAAAAAAGTGTTAGCATTCACAAGGGATTTAATTGCACAATTAAGAAGGAGACTACGGGTTCAACGAAAAACCCACTAGTGCTCCTAAATCTAGAGTGGTCCTTAAATCCAAGAATTTGTGCAAGAGAACTTACATAAATTAATCTAATGAAAGCCAAGTGAAGCTAATCAAGATTTAAAACCAATGTAGAAGCATTAAGGACAAATATAGTTATATGATAAGCTATGGAGTGCATGAGATAGTAATGAGTAAAGTCAATAATCCATTTCCTGAAGATCTATTCCTAGTCCTTACATTTTTTATGTTGGGATCTATATATATTATACTCGCATATCTACGTGATACTTGCATCTCTAGCTAATTAACACCCCTTAAAAAAGAAAAGTAAAACATAAAATATAAGCCTAAAGAGTAGTGCCTTCCTCCTTAGGGCATCTTGGCCCCTCAAACATAGAATTAAGGGTTAGGAGCAAGGTTGCAGGGAAGCTTCACCCCCCCCCAATCCCGCTCCCAAAACGCGCTCCATTCGGGAACTCTTTGGGAGCACTCGGGAGCACGCTTCCGAGCCTGAAAAATGCTCCCTGCTTTTTCGGGAGCGTTTCAGGGAGCGCTCAAGAGCAAACGCTCCCTGAGTGCTTCCCCCATTAAAAAAACAATTCGGGAGCATTTTTTTAATGCAGGGAGTGGTCGGGGAGCGTTCGCTCCCGAACGCTCCCTGGCAAAAAAACACTCCTCGCCGCGTAAAAAAAAATCCGATTTTTTTTTAGAGGGAGGGAGGGTGGTTGGGTAAATAAAAGCCCACCCTCCTCATTTGTTTTTTCATTGTTTTAGTTTGAGAGTGAGAGCGAGAGCTTGAGAGTTGCAGAGCAAGTTAGAGAGCAAGAGAGCTTGAGAGTTTGGAGAGCAAAAGTGCCAAGGAGAGAGCAAGCTGCAAGAAAGCAAGAGGAGGATTGAAGGAGTCAAGAGTCAGGACAAAGAGGTAGGACTTCTAATCTAGTTTTTTATTTTCTAGGAATCATTTTTAAGTTGTTGTTGCACTAAAAACTGTCACCTTGACATTCTGCTGACTGTATGAGCTCATTGTCACTCATACTTACCTCCTCTGCAAGTCTTACAACCTCTACTCCTCATGTCAAGCCCTAAAAACAGGAGAAAAACCCTAAAAAACTCCAAAACCCTGGGTACGCAGGTAATGTGAAGCTTACTTGTGTTCATGGCTAGGGTACGCAGGTAATGTGAAGCTTACCTACGTTCTAGAACGCAGTTTCTCTGTGTAATGCCTGCGTACCCCTTTCAAAGTCAAAAGGGCGAGAAAGTAAAATGAAAAAGTTGATTTTTGGTCAATTCTAGAAGCTTCTGGATGAGATTTTTTGGGGGTGAGTACGCTCTTGTAAGGTTCATGCATCCCACACCTTAAGGAGCTAACCCCTTGATGTGAGGAGCCTATCCCTTTGAAGGAGGATTCTATCCCTTCATAGGTGGAACCCTAACCTCCTCATATGCACTATAAAAAGAGGCATTGGGTAGCCTCAAAGGGAGTTCAAGCTTTAGTGTCTAATTGAGGTGAAGTGCTGTTGAGATTTAGACTCCTTTCTGCTAAGCTTTTGTGAGGAAAGATCACATACCTCTATGTGCTCCTAGAGGAAGAGTGCAAGGCTTATCAAAGTAGAGGAAACTCCTGCTTCGGACCCCGGGAAGGCCTGTTCAACATCAAGGCTAAGGTTGTAAGGTTCTTCTATTATTTCAAAGTTAATACAATCAAGTTTTTTTTTCTCAATAAATTGTCGTTCGATTGTTTATTTCAATAAGATGTCGTTTGATCGTTTATTTCATAGATTCCTTGATCACTATGATAGGTATGTTTTATAATTATTTGTTATACAGGTGTTATTTAATATTTGCTTGTTTGTGATTGCAGGTCTTTAAAGACGACACTTTCAAGCGACGGAAGAACTATTGTTGCGACGGAATAACCACTGATGCGACGGAAGAACTACGGTTGCAAAAAAGCGTTTGGATCTAAGGTAGGATCGACACCTTTATAGCATTTACTTGTAAAACGAATATATTTAGAGAAAGATAAACTTAGTTGTTCGTTTGTTGCTAGATTGTCTTCTGACACTAGGGAGATCGATCTTGTCTGCAAGATCGATTTATCCGGCCAACAGTTGTTCAAAAATGAAAACTT
The DNA here is from genome assembly GCA_034641835.2 of Pinus albicaulis. Lineage (NCBI taxonomy): Eukaryota > Viridiplantae > Streptophyta > Pinopsida > Pinales > Pinaceae > Pinus > Pinus albicaulis. The sequence goes on along the minus strand of JAXQQM020086370.1, from coordinate 6,683 downwards.
GATTTTTTTTCTCAATGTTGCATTTTAGTGTATTGAAAAGTGAAAAATTGAATTGTTTTTTTCCTATGTTGCATTTCCTATTCCCATTTGGCATTCCTCCATTTTTTTTGCAGGCTAGAAACTTGAAACATCATGGCTATATGGCTAGGGATTTTCTTCATGTTGGTTCCTTTCTTTGTGATAATGATGTTGGAGAGTAGAAGAAAGAGGCCCATTAGAGAAGAGGAGGATGAAGAAGTGGGTTATAGTGGATTTGATGAAAATCCTGAAGAGGAGGTGTATGCTGAGGAGGAAGGGTAGAGTGGAGACCATGAGGCCACAGAGACCCCAACTAGACAAGACCAAATTCAAACACCATTGTGGAAATATGTTCAAAGGCAGGAAGGAGGGAAAGGTGGTGGAACCAGTAAATTTCTTTGCCCCCATTGCAATAAAGAATACACAGGTTCATACACCCGTGCCAGAAGGCACCTTTGTGGGAAAATGCTAGGGGATGGAGACAAAAAACTAGGAATCAAAATTTGTGTAAGTGTGCCAACAACATAGAGAGAGAGAGAGAAATATAGAAAGAAAGAGGAGGCTGCCCTACAAAGATCTAAAAGATCTTGGGGTTTCAATGATTCTTATACACCATCAGGTCCATCACATCATGGACAAAGAATTCCATCAACTTGCACCCATGACAGTGGATATGGAGGCACACCTGGACCAAACATCTCCTTAAGGCGTAGAACCATATCCGATTTCCTTGACGAAGGGTGTAGGAATGATGTGGATTCAAAAAAATTCTGGTTTCTATATGCATGTGGGGTGCCATTCAATGTTCTTCGCTCACCTTATTGGCATGAAATGGTTTCTGCCATTAATGATGCCCCCAAAGGATACAAGAGCCCTGGGTATGACAATGCCAGAACCGTGGGACTTGATCATGAAAAAGCTAAAATAAATAATTATTTTTCTAGAATGAAAAATTCTTGGAATGAGCATGGGGTGTCCATTGCATCTGATGGATGGACCAATGTAAAAGGAAAGCCATTGATAAGTGTTCTCGCTGTGTCAATTAGTGGTGCAATATTCCTTTCAACATATGATTATTCAGACAAATTCAAGACCAGCATTAACATTGCAAAACCATTACTTGAAACAATTGAAAGTATTGGGCCATACAATGTCATCCAAGTCATCATTGATAATGCTGCTAACTGTAAGGCAGCAAGAGCAATTATTGAGGATAAATACCCCAACATATTTTGGTCTGGGTGTTTGGTTCACACAATGAACCTTTTGATGCATGATATCATTAAAAACAAACAACCTCAATTCAAATGGCTTGGTGATTTGTACAAAAGAGGTAAAAAAATGATAAGATTTATTACAAATCATAGCAATACCCATGGGCTTTTCCGTACTCACTCCAAAATGGAGTTGTTGAAGATAGCAAAGACTAGATTTGCTAGCTATTACCTCACCTTCAGGCGCCTTTTGAAGGTAAGAGAGTCAACGGCAGCAATGGTATCATGCCCACACTGGCAGGTATTAAAGGATAGGGCAGCGACAATAATTGACAGGCAAGGTTTTGAACATGTGGAGGAGACCGCCCTTGATCCTTTGTTTTGGGCACGTGTGAGGGAAATTTTGAATTTCACCAAGCCCATTTATCACATGATTCGTTTTTCAGATACAGATAAACCAGTGATTAGGGAGGTTTATGAATAGATGGATAGCATGTTGGGGCAAATAAAAGATGTTGCTAAGGATAATTATCCCAACTTGTATGCAATGATTTACAACTCTGTGTGTGCACGGTGGAATAAACTCAATGTTCCACTACATGCCTTGGCATATATCCTTATGCCAAAATACTACTCTCCATCTTGGTTGGGCCAACCTGCACCTGGAGGTGGGGTTAGGATCAAACCTCACACAGATCCAGAGGTACAAGAGGGGTACATGAAGGCACTAGACAAGTTGGTCCCCGACAGGGAGGAGTGTGCTAGATTGCGCCTTGAATTAGACAGATACTTCAGTTGCACTGGTAACTTTGGTTCTTTCCATGCAATGGAAGACAGAGACAGATTTGATGCTCTCACATGGTGGGAAGCATATGGCGGCATGGGACTTTTGCCAAAGTTGGCAAAAAAAGTTCTCTCACAAGTTGTGAATACTTCTTCTGCAGAGAGGTGTTGGAGCACCTACAACTTCATACATAATGTGAGAAGAAACAGGGTAAATGAAAACCGAGTTGAAAGCTTAGTTTATGTGCATTACAACTTGAGGTTGTTGAGTCATTACTGTGATCAGGCATATGAGGATCAATCATATAAAGTCTAGGACAACAACCCAGAGGATGATAATCTAGAGGATGGCACTGTACATATGGAAGACTTGGAAGCAAAACTTTTGAGGGATGATGATGAAGCATCAGCAGCCATGCCACCGCCACACACAGGGCCAATCCCACCATCCAGTAGCAGTGTGGGTGCCAGTGCCAGTGCTTGATATCCAACTATTGTTCCTTTGCAGATTCAGCCTCCACCTACATCCTCACGTTGCCCTCCACCTTCTATCATGGTCGTGGTACTCCTGAGAGTACTAGAAGACCACCATTGCCTCGTGGTTCTCACAAATTAGACATTTCTCGTGGGCGTGGCAAGGGGCCAGCCAATAGATAAAATAGATTTGTTGTTTACTAGTATGTTCTATTTTCTAGTAGTTTTTAACTTTTATAACTGTTGAACAGTTGAAACTTGACCCTTTCATATTTAATGACAATTTAAGTTTGAAGTTTGAATTTGAAAGGTGAAACTTTGAAGTTGGCATTTATAAGTTTATAAGTCATTATGAATTATGAATATGATGCTTCATGAAAGTTATATGGTGATCAATGAATCAATGATGATAAATGTTATTTATTGAATTTTGAAATCAATGAATCAATGATGATAAATGTTATATATTGAAATTTGAAATCAATGATGATAAATGTGATATATTGAATTTTGAAATCAATGAATCAATGATGATAAATGATATATATCAATGATGATAAATGTTATAAATTGGAATTTGAAATCAATGAATCAATGATGATAAATGTTATATATTGAATTTTGAAAGCTTGAAACCTTCAGATTGATGATTCACGAGACTCAAGAGTCAATATGTTGTATGTTTCCAACTTGTGGGCGTGATTGATGAAGATTATAACTTCTAGATGATTGATGTTATATGATTCAATCTAAACTTTTATGTTTTTTATGTCTAATTCATCGTTCTACATGCTTTTGTTGACATATATGCATCAAAAAATAAAAAATATATATATTTTAAAAAAAATGCTCCGCGAAACGCTCCGGACCAGGAGCTTTTGAAAATGGCGCTCCCACTCTTGCTCCCCGCTTTCGCTCCCACTCCCGCTCTTGCTCCCCGCTTTCACTCCCGCTCCCAAGTAACCATGGTTAGGAGAGCCTCAAGGCAGGGGATTCCGCAATTTCAGGTAATCACTTCATAATAGAAGCTTATCTATATAAAGTTTAAACCTATGGTACAGGGTGTGGATCGAGTGTGGATCGAGCTTTGATTGAAACAATGTTACCTCACAACCATGGAAGGAGAACACCACACCAAATCAAACCCCTAAAGTCTTTCTTTATTTGCATAGAAGAATTGAATACAAATTTGTACAGAGTTTCCTCGAGCACAATAGCTCATCTAAGAATGATCAACTATGAGCCCAATGGACTTATTTATACAAAAAATGGGATTAAATCCCAATGACGGTGCAAGTGACAAGTGGAGAAGCTGACAATCCCAATGAGGGAAATCAAATCACAAGTGGTTCCTTGACTGTTGTAAGGATACTGTAGGTGACATCATATATCCCAAAACTGCTGGTGTGAATTTCTTATTGGCTGGTGCGTACTTCTTGAGCTGCCAAATGAGAGGTCGAGTGGGTGAAAGGCGAGGCAACTCCCACTACATCCTCCCCCATAAACTATATGTGTGACACCTTCCCAAATGTGTCAATCAATGCCAATCAGATTTGCTTGTTATCATCAGTGTATGGCTACCTCTAACAGCTGTGTACAGGCTGGAGCAGAATGTTGTGTATTGGTTGTAGCAATATGCTGTGTGGATAGGTGCGATTTGGTAGCCAATCACATGGAAAGATCCATTCAAACTAGAGTGCTCTTCCCTAAGTCCATTTTCAATCCTCTGCTGGCAGCTTCGTTGACCATTGACTGGGCCTGCGTGGAGTTTTGATTTGGCATGTGCATGAAATTCTAAATTGGCATATTCGTAGCTCCCTTTGAATGCCTTATGCATAGACAAGGAGAGAGAGGTGGGGCCCATTCCCCACTCACTCATATTACCTTAAATCCTTCATATTAAAATTAAATCAAATTTGTAACTTCAAATATTTCATTGCCTCATGAACTCAATGTGGAACTTTGTTGACTGCCTTTGACTTTTTGTTGTGCCTTGTTTGGTGGGCCACAGGTGGCTTACCAAATCACCTTTAGCTTCCCCTCAATTTACCTTGTTACTTGTTTGACTCTTTTTGACTTTGGTAAAAAAATAATACTCTTTTTCCAATTACTAATTTTTTTGAAGTTTTCCTCATTTTTGCCACTAACACTAGGAAAATTGGCTTTTGAGGGACTATAAGTTGTTTTTGGATCTTCAATTAATGCAATCCAGAGAGATATTGAGAGTGTTCAAGAACCAATGTTGGCATCAATGACAACACCATTCAACAGGGAATACATTGAACACCATATGTTACATAATGTTTGATAAAGCATTATTCTTTTGCACAACATAATATTTTTTCATATATTTTATTTTTGCATTCACCTTGAGTGTCGATAATGGACATACTGTCCAAGGATAAATATCTATAACTAGAGGAGCAAGGGGCAGTTAAACATACCTGATCAATCGTGCGCCTGATTTTACGAAACTTTCTTACGCAGGCATCTAATATATGCACCTATTTCAAGATTATAAAAAATTGTAAGACTAATCAACAAAAGACAGATTCTATATATACAATAGTTTATCGAGTTATAGTTTATTGTGTTAACAATGAAGAAAAGAAAGTATAGTGATAAAGCCACAGCTTCTTCCAAAACGATCTCACCAGTAATGCTCGACTGTCTTCCTTGCTGGTAGGCACCACACTTCTGCTAAAGATTAGTTCAACCTGCAAATATTGTTCAGAATAGCTTGTTAATTCTATCCAGCTATTACAATTTCAAAAGTATAAAGCACAATGATCCCTCTAACTCAATATAAGGTGGAACACCTAGCTATAAAAAGTGCTCTTCAAAACCAGTATGCCTATGTTGAAATTACTAGACGATTTCTGTCCAAGATGATACCAAATTAAGCATCAATTTTGCACAAGTCGTCTGCACGCTGAATGGCAGCAATGGTTCATGCATATTTCTTGAAAATAGGTATATAATTTGAGATAACTGCAGAAGATAAACTCCTCGGTATTAGTACAAAAGAACAGTCTCAAAGATTAGAATTGTGTGCCCCAGACCAAAAGAGAGAAATTTGTTATGAAAAGGGTGTCACTTGCATCAACAATGGATGCTTAAAACGAATGGAAGTAAGTAGAAGCTATCCCTAGTGAAACAAAAAGTCAAGAATCCACATATATATATTTTCAAGGAGAAATAAAACAGTGGCATACAAAAAGCATATTTTTATTTAAATTCAACTAGCAGAGAAATCAAGCAGCTCCAATAATGAGAAAAGATGAGAAAGTAGTAGACATATAAATGGACACAAAAGAAATAATATCAAAAGATAGAACCGATTTGAGAACTACAGGATGATATGAGAATGTACATAGCATAGAAAGAAGCTCGATTATGTTTACCTCTGACCAATAATGAATATTTGTACAAGAATTCCCAGTATACTGTGTTTCCACAATTACTTCAGTTTTTACTGACAAGCGCATGTACTAAAGGCGAAAGCATAATTGCATTCTCAAACTCATGTCAAGAAATAGCCTCTTGGTCAATGCCACAACTCAGTTTCCTATGTTCTCAATCAAAGACCAACTAATTATATATTACGTCTAACACCCAAGGCATGATTATCAAATACACGCTCCCTTCCTCTCATTCTCATCGCAGGTTACATTTTGCATCCTCTTACTCTGATATCTTGATCCACATCCATAAATCAAGGTCAAGAATAATGGGGAATGTGAGTTAGATATATGACTTAGTGGTTTCAATGTTGATCTAATTAGCATAACTGTGTTTAAACTTTATACACAATGCAAACAATATTTTCTATATAATATAAAATAATATATTCAATAATTGATTGATATGATAAAATAATTACAATGATTATAGCCAATTATAAATAAACTTCATGAAATATCTTTATGAATATTAAAGCCTTTGAAGGTAGAGAAACTTTCCTTATCACTAATATAATATTATGCTTATAATTAATATTAGTTTCTTTATTATAGATACTATATCATTTAGACAACTTTATATTAATTACTTCATTAAAGCAAATATTAGCTTATAATGGTCAATTAAATATTAGATTTATCCATTAATAAAGTCAATTCAACTTTAAGTTATTTTATACTTTTATGTCTTATTTCAATTTATTGTGTTTTTTGGTCTATCCCACAATCATAA